>SKCR01005791.1:0-38515 GCA_019454045.1 Zanthoxylum bungeanum | reverse complement strand
CAATCAATATAGTTTGGTTTTGGTCGTCCGGAACTTTAACAGGTTCTATGTACGCCTCTTCTGGGTATATTGAGAATCGTAGTGTATTGGGTGTGATGTCAAGATGGAAGTATCACTCCGGTCATATGGATATGATGATCATGTAGGATACAGAACTAGTACTTTTATGTACTGCAGTCATCAGGATAATATGACTAGGTCATGCTTATCTGATTATAGAGACTAGTTACCAGAGATCCGATATGTGCTTCGTTACGGGGCAGACACAATTCCAGCCCCAGGCCTAGCATGTGACATCCGATACTGGATCGCTATACGCAATACTATGTATACTACGCCTGACATAGATTACATATTTCTTAAAAGAATATTTCTGGAGAATTGGGTAGGCACGGCGCTTTGCTAGAAGCCAAACATGTCTTGTAAATCGGTAAGAACGTGGTACCGGGTACGCACGTATTTGGATATTCCGATGACCGAATTTACTGCCAACATATCCAGGGATCTCATGGGTCGCTTCCGGAAGATTCACCGATGACGTATGACTCGAACATAATTAATCTGGGATTAATTAGATGAGAGAAAATTATTCTTGGATTAATTACGGAGATATTTTATCTAGGATAAAATACTATTAGAATATAGAGAACGATTAATTCGGAATTAATCAGTAAAATAATATATTTGATATATTAAATGAAATTAGATTTCATGACGGAATTAGAATTGGATTTTAATTCGGGCGAACGAATTAATTTAGAATTTAATTCGCGAGCGATGTGAATAGTAATTTTGCTAGGCATAATTATTTAATTAAATTTGATTTAATTACATCGCAACGGAAAATTCGTTAATTCGGAATTAGCGAACCCGAGCCCGGGAGTGTTTGTGGGCCCACTCCAATTTTGAATTAAGTGGGGCCCACACATGTCACATCACCTAGTCAACTTTATTAACTTTTTGGTAATAAAAGTAGATGGGATTTGATGGTTGCTTGTTTCTTACACAAGCATTATTTAAGTTGATGTGATAATGACTTGTACCAACTTTTTGCAAAATTGGTAAATGTTATTTGATTTTTTAAATCAAGCACACAACTCATTCATTCATACTCTCTCTCTCAAAAACCGATATGCATCTCTCCCTCTCCATTATCTTGCTTGGCCGAGAGTTGTAAGAAGAAATAAGGAAATTTTGGTTGCAAAATTTCCAAGTGCTAGAACACTAAAGATTCATACAAAGGTGATAGGGAAACCTTTCCCATGAGTTTGGAATTCAAGATTCAAAGATTGGAAGATTGGAAGCTCAAAATACACCAAATGAGAAGCTTGGAGCAACTTCAATGGAGGTAAAAGTTTTGTTGTCTACACATCATAAGCCGATCAAAGTGAGTAATTTCCGCTACTTTAATTTGATGTATTCATATGATTTATTGCTTAATTGATCTTGGATTGACCTCGAAAACCCAACAGTAAGGTCTCGAGTGAAGCTAATGTAGCAAACCTACCTACCAAGGCAATTCCTCCGAAGTTATTTGTTAAACATATGGAGTTTATGGGTATGAGATACAATTGATATTGGCACTAGAGCAAGTGGGAGAATTTGTTGGGGTTGGTGCTCAGAGTGCCAATTTTCCTATGTATTTCCCTGTAAATACTTATGTAAATATTTTATTATGAATAAAATAAACAGTTTCTATTATAAAACATCTCTTTATATATGGTAAAGACGTAATTGACCTTAGAATGATTAGTTAGGATACAATTGGAAAAACATCGAACTGACATTAAGTTGTATCATAAGGGTATCATTTCTTTAACGGTTTCTGGTCAAGGTTTACATTACTTGGTCTGCAAGTAAACCCATTGAGACCGATACACGTTGTATATTAGAATCTTGGATTCCAATGGTAGATTCTCAATAAACAATGAGTCTTGGAAACTCGTATAGACATGTAGGTATTTATATCGGATAAACGCTGAACGACTGACCGAAGATTCTTAATAGATGATACACCAACATCAATAAGAATCTTCTCGGGTTGAGTAATGACCGACGAAAATACACACGTATAATGCAAGCGTACGTATCGTTCAAGTAGTATAAAAAGTATCGATCCCACGAGGACTTAATACCTAATATATTAATTTTATGAGGTCAAATGATTACTAGTATCTAACAGGTTGACTGATTGATTTGAAATGGTGATGATTCTAAATTTAAAAACAAGTAAATAAAATTGCACAAAAGTAGGTTTAAGAAAATTCAATATTAAATCGGTTGTGTAATAAATCGGTTTACTAACCTGGAACACTAAATTATGCAAAAGCCTCTGTCGATGGTCAGACGAAAATACTCAGTTTAACCCAATTGAACCATATGTTTATGTCAACCAAATTATATGGATTCATTAAGTTTAAGTTCCAATTATAGCTACCCCCGCCCTACAGGTATATGTCTATCCTGTAAAGAAATCTTTTAAAGGGTTATTTATCCTCAAGGAAGATCGTGGGCTATTAAGTCTAAAGCTGAAACCTAAAATTCCTTTGTCCAGTTTATTTTAGATTTACCACATCAATCTTATTGGTGATCAGACAACAAGAAGCATTAAGCTTAAGACTTAATAAGTAAACCTTTAAATTACCCAAACTATAAAATAACCCCTTATAAACCGGTGATATTAGAATTCATCATAACCTCAAATAAATAACTTAGTTACAACACATAACTAGGGCTAGTAAAAACTTAAATAAAGAAAAGACATAAAGTAAAATGTTGAAAAGTAAATTGCTGAAAAGTTAATGACGGAAAGTAAATGCTGAAATTAAATACTGAAAATTAAATGCTGAAAAGTAAATGCTGAAAGTAAATTACTGAAAAGTAAATGCTGAAAGTAAATTGCTAAAAGTAAATTGCTGAAAAGTAAATGCTGAAAGTAAATTACTGAAAAGTAAATAAAGTAAAAGTACAATAAAAGAAAATGCTGAGGTAAAAGTATCCACTTTTATTACTTCTATTTTATATATCTCCCTTAATATAATATATTAACTTTGCATGATAATTACCAACCAGCCATATAGGCGGTATCCAGATTAAGTCAAATTAATAATTAATCACCAACCGAACAATCAGGCGATATCCAGTTTAGTCAGGTTAAAACCAATTTGACTAATTACTAACCGACCAGTATAGTGGTATCCTCGTTAAATCAGGTTTTAACTAGTTTATATATTATAATTAAGGGAGATTAATCTAAATATTAGTAATAAAAGTTTTACCTTGTACCCCAGCAAAGGCGAGTTACATCATCATTACTGAAAAGTAAAAACTGAAATTAAAGAAAGAAAAGTATTGTGCGTAAAAGTAAATTATGGAAAGTAAAAACTAAAAAGTAAAGAAAAGAAAGTGCGAAAGCGGAAATTAATTACTAAAAACTGTAAATAAATAAACAAGATACAATCTTCTTAGTATTCTTAAGGATTTCCTTAGAAGAAAGTATGAATTTACAAATGAAATGGCTTGGTATTTATAGGCAAAATTTTGCCTCCATCAAATCATCCCCCAAATCCATTATTAATTGCTCCACTAATTGCTGCACTAATTTCTCATCATGTTTGGTGGTGATGTGATAATTTTTATTATTTATTTATTAATTTATTTTTTACTTTGAAAATGATTGAAAGTGACTTTAATAATTACACACAACACACTTCTGGATGGTTCATCGATTTCGGGCATGAAATTTTCCGAATTCGAAATTATTGTGTCTTTCAAAGTCGTAGATCTTTGCATATTCGTTAATCTGGAACTTGAATCCGCTCAATCCGATATCGGATTAAAAAGTTATCCTCAAAATACGACAGATGTGCAAAACTGGAATTTCCAAAGCTGCACTTCGTTAAAACGCCCTTTCAAGTATCCAATCTCCAAAATTAATATGTCAAGTCCAATTTTTGCTCTTATTTGACTCACATTTCGTCCTAAATGATTTCATTGTGTCCTAATATTATTTTATCTGCAAATAAACTAAAACACATCAAAACGTTCATCAAACCCGAGAAACTAAACAAAATATTAAGTAAAAGGGGCGGTAAATATTGACATATTTTCCGCTCATCACACCCCAAACCTAACATTTTGCTAGTCCTTGAGAAAAACAAAAAAATAAAATACAAGAAACAATTAAAATTAAACTAAGCCTTTTTCGTAGGGATCACGGTTGCATTTAGCATATGCAACAAGCCTTTAAACCCATAGGTGTCCATAGTGGACGAGTTGTAGTCTCGTGAGGGTTTACAGCAATGATACCCACAAAAATTTTACAAAAGTAAAAAGGTAGTGAAACTAATGCACACAAAATAAAAAAGACAAGCGAAAAGAGAATAAAGAAGTTAGTGACTAATCAGGTGAAACTTCTACTCCAAGTTACTAGTTGTTTTCTTTCTTTCTAAATTACTGAATAAGTAAATTCTCCTATTATATTTACCATTCTCCATATACACACCAGACAAAATATTAAACAACTCATTTTTGCCCACAACAGTCACAAGTGCAGTTGATAAGAGAGTAATATTTTTGTCCTAATGTTTTATCAGAATTCACACCTTTTTGTAGCAATGGAATAATTTTTCTCATTTTCTGATTTTTTCTTTGATTTTTGATTTTTTTTATATACAATATCTTCCATCTATGTAGCGAGCTTTGGGTCGGTGGCTCCCAAACCAGTTGGCTTTAGGGAACAAGGTGTTAAGACACCCCTACGGACTTAATTACTCAGACTTCAGATATATATATATTTTTCCAGCATCTTTTATCCATGTACCGAGCTTTGGGCCAATGACTCCCAAACCAGTTGGCTTTAGGGCACTAGGTGTTAAAACACCCTTACAAACTTAATAACTCGGATCTCAGAAGTTTTTTTTTTACTCCATCACTTTTTGAGATGCTTCCTCCAATTAAACTAGAGCATTGAATATTATAAACTTTTCAATTTTAGCTCTTGTCTGTATGTTACTATGTATGTTGATAATACCTGCCAACTGAGCATATGAAGATCCATTTTAGTCAGTATTATGGAGAATTCACAAATTAAATAATTCAAAAGAAATAAACAAAAATTAACTTGTTCCAAATTAGGTTTGAGATACGTCTAGGAGTGGAAACTCCTTACTCAGCTATCTCTTACCAATTTCACCTTTTTAGTCAAAATAAAAACACAAAAAACGCAAAATTTTTTGTAATTTTTGAAAATTTTTCAAATTTTTTTGTATTTTTCAAATAAATTTGGACTAAAAATAAAAACAACACATAACTAAAAACAAGATACTGATCAACTAATTTCCTCCCCCAAACCTAAATGAGACATTGTCCCCAATGTCTTAAACAGTAGAATAAGAGTTTAGAAGATAATACCTGGTTAGCTGAAATTCTACAGGAAATTAAAGGTTAAGATCCAGATTAATCTGACGCCTCTTACCACGATCGTCCTCGAACCAATTTATCTTTGAAAAGATAGGTCAATTTGTGGTTCATAGGCTAAGATTTGGTCAATTAGATCCGGAGCAGTTCTGGCAGTGAAAATGAGTTCTTTTAAAGGTTTTGACACGAACCTATTTCTCCGAGCATCATCAAGAAACACACAAAGAAAATCATAAAATCCATCAACGTTAAACAGCCCAATTGGTTTCTGGTGTATGTTCAAGTTCGCCCAAGATAGCACTATAAAAATTTCCTCCAATGTGCCCAAGCCACCTGGCAAAGCAATAAAAGCATCAACACGGTTAATCATTTCTACTAATAGTTCAGACATACCTGGCACGATCAGTTCCTCTCCGTTTGATGGTCCAATAAGATTTGCCTATGCCAAGGGTTTTGGAATGATTCCCAAAACGTGACTGCCTCCATCCTGTACAGCCTTTGAAACGATCCCCATTAGTCCAAGATTGCCTCCGCCATATATTAAGTGCATATTCCTTGCAGCTAAGACTCGACCCAATTCATGTGCTGCTTCTACGTATTGTGGCTTCACACCAACACTAGTTCCGCAAAACACACAGATGTTTTCAACTCGTCTTCTCGAAGTGGCTTCCATGTTTTACTTTGGATGTCTTCAAAAGTGCAATGATGAGTTGAATTTATAACACCTGAAAAGGGTGAGTAAAATAATAGCACTAGTACCTGCCAAATGACAATTATTAGTTAAACAGTAAAATAAATTGTGATAGTCAAAAAGGTCTGGATCATGTCGGAGAAAATAAAAGAAAACAACAAAGTAAATAAAAGCATCAGCACGGTTAACCATTTCTATCAGTCGTTCAGACATACCTGGCATGATTAGTTCCTCTCCGTTTGATGGTCCATTAAGAATCGTCTCCGCCAAAGGTTTTGGGATGATTCCCAAGACTTGACTGCCTCCTTCCTGTACAGCTTTTGAAACAATCCCCATTAGTCCAAGATTGCCACCCCCATATACTAAGTGCATATTCCTGGCAGCTAAGACTTGACCCAATTCCTGTGCTGCTGCTACGTATTGTGGTTTAGCACCAACACTGGTACTGCAAAACATACAGATGTTTACAACTCATCTTCTTGATGTGGCTTCCATGTTTTACTCTGGATGTCTTCAAAAGTACAATGATGAGTTGAATTTATAATACCTGAAAAGGGTGAGTAAAAATAATAGCACTAATACCTGCCAAATGACAATTATTAGTTAAAAAGTAAAATAAATCGTGATAGTAAAAAAGATATGGATCCTGTCAGAGAAAATAACAAAACAAATCACAATTATTAGGAAAAGACAAAGAGATATAATATTTACAATAATTTACGGCTTGATTGACGTTTATGTGTTAGGGATAAGCTTCCCATCCAATTTTCTTATAAATTGGCAAACATGGTCTTTTTGAGTAAGATTCCCGAGACTTAACTGTTGTCTTTCTTTTTGGAATTGTGCATATAACATGTGAATTTCATGATACACATATCCACTGGAATGCGTCTCAAGAGTTTTAGAGATGTCATCCAAAGTCTCCTTACTCAAGCCATCCCTAATGAAATTAATCTTATCTTCACGGTTATCAGATACCATTCCTAAATAACGATAACGAGTATCACAAAAAATATGAGCACATTTATAACAAACACACATTCTTTTGGCTCTTCTCTTTTTAGCATTGGTGCTCATTCCTAAACCAGGCAGATGTGAAATAAAAGATTCAGAAGACTTATCTGCCAATCGGACCCGTGCTTTAATTACCCAACGAATATCATTAGGAACACCATGGATCGTTAGTAATCTCATCCGTTCTAAGCGATCTTTGTAGACTTTCATCATAGAGTTTTGAGGGAGAGAAGGAAATTGGTTGTGAAGTTTTGCGAGAACTTCTTCCATCGTGAAATGACTTTACCTGTAAAAATTAAACACACAAAAATAAAACACACCAGATCACAATATATACACAAATTGCATGGGTTGCCTCCCTACGAGCGCTAAGTTTAAAGTCGTCAGCTAGACGTGACTTCTCGATCATTAGGCTAGATCTGAAAGTGTGACACTTTCTTTTTGTCGCTCAAATGATTCTCTCCAGTAGTGCTTAACACGCTGACTGTTAACCTTGAATGTTTCGTTGGTGTTGGGATCCAGTAACTCAACAGCTCCTTATGGAAAAACTTGAGTGATCATAAATCGACCTGACAACCTTGATTTCAACTTTCTAGGGAAAATTTTCAACCGTGAATTGTACAACAACACTTGTTGCCTTGGTTCCAACTATATGTGCACTATTTTTCGATCATGCCATTTCTTGGTCTTTTCTTTGTACAATCTGGCATTCTCATAAGCTTGTAAGCAAAATTCCTCCAATTCGTTGAGTTGGTGCAGTCGTTTCTCTCCTACAAATTGTGAATCAAGATTCAACTTCTTCAGTGCCCAGTACGCCTTGTGTTCAAGCTCAACTGGCAGATGGCACGCTTTTCCAAACACCAATTGATATGGGGACATACCAATGAGTGTCTTGTAAGCTGTTCGGTAGGTCCATAATGCATCATCTAGTTTTGTAGACCAATCTTTCCTTATTGATCCAACAGTTCTCTCCAAGATTCTTTTGATTTCCCTGTTTGAAACTTTAACCTGTCCGTTTGACTGTGGATGGTAAGCAGTGGCAACCTTGTGAGTAACTCCGTATTTAGAATGGAGTGCATCAAACTATCTGTTACAGAAATGTGAGCCACCATCACTGATAATTGCCCGACGTGTTTCGAACCAAGTGAAAATATTCTTTTTCATGAATTTGATCACCACTTTTGAATCATTGGATGGTAGTGCAATTGCTTCGACCCATTTGGAGACGTAGTCTACAGTAACCATGATGTACATGTTTCCGAATGATGGAACAAAAGGTCCCATGAAATCAATACCCCACACATCGAATATTTCCACTTCTAGAATGTTTTGGAATGGTCCTTCATTTCTCCTCGAAATATTCCCCGTTTTCTGACACCTGTCACATTGATGAGAAAAAAGATAAGCATCTTTAAAAAGTGTGGGCCAGAACAAACCTGATTGTAGGACTTTGGCTGCAGTTTTGTTTCCACTGAAGTGTCCGCCATATAGTGATAAATGACAGTGCTGCAAAACATTGTTGACCTCCTATTGTGGAACAAACTATCTCAATAATTGATCAGCACACTGTTTGAACAGGTACGGCTCATCCTAGACATAGTGCTTACTTCTTTTAAGATTTCTTCTGTTGCTGAGTTGTCCATTCCAACGACCATTTTCCTGACACAATGTAGTTGACATAGTCAGCATACCAATGGGCATCTTGCTGTTTCATGGCAAATAGCTGTTCATCTGGAAAATTTTCTTTGATTAACAAATCTTTGCCACCTGTTTCTCCATTCTCGAGCCTTGATAGATGATCTGCCACTTGTTTTCTGTCTATTCCTGTCTTTGATCACCACGTCAAATTCTTGTAAAAGAAGTATCCAACGGATCAATCTGGGTTTGGCATCTTTCTTCGTGATCATATATTTGATTGCTGAATGATCTGTGTAGACCACAACTTTGGGACCCAGCATAGAGGAGCGGAATTTGTCAAACCGTACACAACTGCGAGCAACTTCTTTTCAGTGGTTGTGTAGTTGAGTTGAGCTTCATTGAATGTTCTGCTGGAGTAGTAAATGGTGTGAAAAATCTTTGCTTTGCGTTGTCCCAAAACTGCACCTACAGCAAAATCACTAGCATCACACATTACTTCAAATGGAAGGGTTTAGTTTGGTGCTACAATGATGGGGCAGAATCTGCTTTTGTTTTAAGATCTCAAATGCTTCATGGCATTCTTTGGTGAAGTTGAAAGGCACATCCTTCTCCAGAAGATTGCACAGAGGTTTAGCAATCTTGGAAAAGTCTTTGATAAATCTCCTTTAAAAACATTCATGTCCAAGAAAACTCTGAATCCCTTTTACAGATGTCGGCAGATGTAGTTTTTCAATTGTTTCGATCTTTGCTTTATCTACCTCGATTCCTTTTTGTGAGATCCGGTGTCCAAGAACAATGCCCTCTTGTACCATGAAATGGCATTTCTCCCAATTGAGCACCAGGTTTGTATATTCGCACCTTTGTAAAACCTGTCTAAATTCTGCAAGCAGTGGTTAAAAGAATCTCCGAAGACAGAAAAGTTATCCATAAAAACCTCCATACTCTGCTCCAGCATGTCTGAGAAGATGGCCATCATGCAACGCTGAAATGTAGCAGGGGCATTACATAATCCAAATGGCATTCTACGGAAAGCAAAAGTACCATAGGGACATGTAAATGTAGTTTTCTCCTGGTCTTCTGGTGCGATGGAAATCTGATTGTACACTGAATATCCATCCAGAAAACAATAGAACTCATGTCCCGCCAGTCTGTCTAACATCTGATCAATGAATGGTAGGGGAAAATGGTCTTTTCGTGTTGCTTTGTTCAGCTTTGGGTAGTCCATGCATACTCTCCATCCAGTCACCGTTCTGGTTGGGATTAGCTCGTTCTTTTCATTGGTAACCACAGTGATTCATCCTTTCTTCATCTTGGCACACACTGCAGGACTCACCCAAGTACTATCTGAGATGGGGTAAATGATGCCAGCATCCAACCATTTGATGATTTCTTTATTTACGACCTCCTTCATGATTGTATTGAGTCTCCGTTGATTTTCCACTGTGGGTTTGTACTCATCATTCATCATAATCTTGTGCATGCAAAATGATGGACTAATGCCTCGAATGTCTGCTATAGTCAAGCGAATGGCTCTTTGTCCTCTTGTAATACTCTCAGTAACTTTTCTTTCTACTCCAATGTTAGTGAAGAATAAATAATAACAGGTAATTCAGAAGAGTTTCCAAGAAATGCATACCTGAGATGGCTCGGAAGTAACTTCAGCTCCAGCTGTGGTGGTTCTTCAATCGAAGGCTTGATTCGATCTTTCTTTGGCAGTTCCAAGCTTTCAACTGGTGGTGTTGATTTGAATCGGAATGGTTTGTCAAGGTAGTTGATACATTACAAGATTTCAGCATCTAGCTCGTTGTTAGTCATGTTGGTGATGCAGGCTTCAAGTGTATCCGTGGGATTTAGCTCAGTATCCTGATGATACTATCAACAACATCAACTCTGAAGAATTCTTCTTCCTTTTCATCACTCGGGAATTTCATGGCTTTGAAAACATTAAAGGTAACTTCTTGGTCCTGCACTTTCACGGTCAGTTCTCCTTTTTACACATCAATCACAGTTCGTCTTGTAGCCAATAATGGTCTTCCAAGGATGATAGGCACATCTTTGTCTTCTTCCATGTCAAGGGTAATGAAATCTGCTGGAAGAATGAGTTTGTCGAATTTGACC
Organism: Zanthoxylum bungeanum; assembly: GCA_019454045.1. Lineage (NCBI taxonomy): Eukaryota > Viridiplantae > Streptophyta > Magnoliopsida > Sapindales > Rutaceae > Zanthoxylum > Zanthoxylum bungeanum. The sequence continues at coordinate 27,636 of SKCR01005791.1, read as the reverse complement.
AGCACATCTTCAACACACTTCTTGGAAATGCGAGCGTTCGATCAACAAGTTGTAATGAGACTGAGGTAGGCATTGCTTCTCCAATTTGCAGTTTCCTGAATATAGAAAAAGGCATCAAATTAACACTTGCACTTGTACGTGCCAAATTTGGACCCGAGGGTAAAATTGGCATTTCACGTCAAAGTTCAATACCAAAAGCCCACAAATATTGGCCCTTAAAAACCATATTGGAAAACCTAGCCCAAAAAGACTTTATTCCACCGATACATAACACTACAAATGAAAAGCCAAATAAGTAGACAGCATAAAACATGGTTGTTACTAACTATTTTTACTTTTTCTAAACACAAATACGTGCAACGCCGAAAGTTGGATCCAAGACACGTTGTGGGTTCCATAGCCAGATATATCAGCACATTGTAGACCCATTGCCAGCTTTTATCACAGCTACAAAATAATCTCTTTTCAGATCTATAAAAGGGAAGATAACTCAGGGTTCAAAGGCAGGCTGACATCATTCTTACAAACTTCTATTCTCTGACACAAGTTCTGAGAATTTCTTTCCTTTGTCACCGCCCTCACGGCTATCAAAAGAAAGTAAGGTAATAATAAGCCTTATTTCCGCATATTACATAATGGCAGCTCATTTCACTATACTGACTTGAGCGTCGGAGTGTACACGGCACCCACCATACCGGTGGTAGTCTACTCCCGTTCACTCTATCTTTGTTTTGCAGGATCGTTAATGCCCCAACCTACAAATTCTGATTGTGGACCTCGGGCGAAATCCAGCATCCACAATTTGGCGCCCACCGTGGGGCCTTGGCGATTTATAGCAAGCAAAAGATTTCACAGTCTACAATTCTAACTGTCATTCATGGCTTCAAGCAGCGAGCTGACACCAGATCCAACTTCAGCCCAAATATCTATGCTACAAGAACGGTTACGAACTTTGGAGGAGGAGAATTTGACCATGCGAAGCTCCAATACAAACCTTCGAAAGCAGTTAGAATTAATCTCTTCCACCTCTCAACAACGTGATTCTCCGGGCAATGCCAACAATGATATAAGTCCATCCAATCTTTTGGAAACATTCAACGATGTGGCAAATGATGTTCCTTCACCGGGTGACCACCCAAGAAATCATATAGTTCCGCCAATTTCCCCAGCCGACCAGGCTCAGCAAGTCGCCTCCAACATGCGCAAAGAAATGTTAGAGTTCAAAGAAGCGATATTGTCCAGTCTACCAGGCGTCAAACTGCCAATAAGAAAAAGTAGAGCTGGGACAATTTCTGACACACCATTTTTTGAGACTATCACCTCTGTAGAATTGCCAAGGAAATTCAGCCCTCCAGATATGAAAATGTATGATGGGTCTACTGACCCAGAGACCACATCATCCATTACAATATAAGATGATGTCAACAGGCCTGACCCCTCGACAGTGGGAGGCCGGAATGTGCAGAGGATTTGGGGAGACATTGGCGGGTCCAGCCCTAACTTGGTTCATCAATCTCCCGTATAGGTCCATTGGGTCATACCAACATCTGGCAGACAGTTTGTAGAGCATTTTGCGAGTTCTTGCAAGATTGAAAAGACTTCAGACGACCTTTGTGCCATCCAGCAAAGGAAAGAGAATCTTTACGAAGCTACGTAGCTCGTTTCAATAAAGAAAGGATAACTATCCCGACCTCCATCAACCTCTACCTGCAGTAGAAGCATTCAGAAATGGTTTGCTTCTAGAAAGCGGACTTTACAAGAAACTCACTAAATTCCGATGCTACACGATGGATCAAGCCATGGCTCGAGCCCAAATTGAAATAAGGTGGGAAGAAGACAAGAGGAACAAGAGAAAAGAGAATTTTCTGGTTTGCAAAACAATACACTCAAGATACTACTAAACGGCGCAAAGAATTTCTCAATAAAACACCTCGGCCAACAGACAGGAAGGATCTTCCGAAAATGAATCAACATTTCAACCGGGACTTCAAGCGCCAACCGTTAACTTTCAGGGGACAAGACAAATCTGCTAACAGGGAGAGACTCCCAGACTACAATTTTACTGTTTCCCAGGAGAAACTGGTTTCGGTACTCAAGAGATGGGAAGCAAGTAATGTGGCCCCCACGCTCCAGAGATTATTCAGTCAAAAAGATACCACCAGCAAATGGTGTGTTCATTTCACCGAGATTTGGCCATACGACAGCAGATTGTGTGGCTTTAAGATTGGAAGTATTGGAATGTTGAATAAAGGGCACTTGAAGGAATTGTCTCACAGATAAGGGCAAGGCTACAATGGCCAGGAGAAAATGACAAAGAAGATGGCCCCATACCACCACCACCAATCAACAATACTGTAAGTTTTATTTCTGGTGGTTCTGAAGTTAGTGGTGTTTCATATTCCGCAGCGAAACGACATGCCAGAATTGCCACAATGGGTCTTTTCCTTCGATTATGTCAATAGAGGAGACTGTACAAACCTTACAATTGAATTTTCAGACGACAGTAATTCCAGCCGAATGAATCCGCATCACGATGCGCGTGTAATACATTACAAATTGCAAATTTTATGGTCAAAAGAATCTTGGTCGACACAGGTTCGTCAGCAATAATCATCTTCATCAGGGCAGCCTTTTCCGACATGGGAACCGAGATAGAAAGATCAACAGGAAGTCAACTGTTCTTATTGGGTTCAGCGCGGAACAGAAATTCACCATTGGAGAAATAACTCTTCCAGTCTTTGTAGGAGGAATCAATAAATTGACTTCATTTTTGGTCCTCGATTGTCCCTCAGCCACAACTTGATCTTGGCCGACCTTGGATTCAAGAGATGAGGGCAGTCGTCTCAACTTATCATCAAGTGCTCAAATTTCCCACAAGATGGGGAATTCAGGAGATTGTAGGAGACCGACATGCTTCAAAGAGTTGTTACTAGACTACTTTAAAGGCGAAACCTCAGTCGGCATAGCAATTAATGAAGGGATCCGATGTTACACCACCACCAGATCAGCCAAGCGTAGAGACCTAGACGAAGTCTCAATACACCCAGAATATGCAGATAACAAAGTACCAATTGGAGTTAATCTGGATCCCAAGCTACGAACCGACCTAATTGATTTCTTTGATGAAAGGAAATGATTGTTTCGCCTGGTCACACGAAGATATGACCGGAATCGACCCAGAGTTAATCACCCATGAGCTCCATGTAGATCCAAACTACCCTCCTGTCAGACAGAAAAAGAAGAAAGTTTGCCCCGGAGAAATCAGATCATCAATGAAGAAGTCCAAAAATTATTACAAAATGGAGCCATCAAGGAGGTTCAATTCCCAGAATGGTTAGCTAATGTGGTGATAGTACGAAAGAAGACGGTAAATGGATGGAGAGTTTGCATCGACTTCACAGATTTGAACAAAGCGTGCCCCAAGGATTCCTTCCCATTACCTCATATTGATTCCTTGGTTGATGCTACACAGCGCAGGCCATGAGTACTGAGTTTCATGGATGCCTATTCAGGCTACAATCAAATCCTCATGCATCCGAACGACCAGGAGAAAACTACATTCATCACCAACAGAGGCATATATTGTTTATAAGTGATGCCATTCGGACTCAAAAATGCTGGAGCAACTTATCAATGAATGGTGAAAAATGTTTTCTCAGCAAGATAGGGAAGACCATGGAGGTTTATATAGATGACATGCTGGTAAAGTCAATAGAAGCCGAACAACATCTGACACATTTGGAGCAGGCATTCGACACAATGAGGAAGTACGGTATGAAATTGAATCCAACAAAATAGGCTTTTGGAGTCGCTTCAGGGAAATTTCTTGGATACATGGTCACGCGACGAGGGATAGAGGCCAATCCAACTCAGATCAGATCTATTCTTGACATTCCTTCTCCTTCCACTCCGAAAGATGTCATGCGACTTGCCGGGAGAATAGCCGCACTTAATAGATTCATTTCCAAGTCGACCGATAAAAGTTTTTCTATTCTCTCAGCCTTGAAGAAGGCAAAACACTTCGAGTGGACCCATCCTGCGAAAAGGCGTTGACAGAACTCAAATGTATACTTATCTTCTCCACCATTGTTATCTAAGCCACTTGACAATGAAAGACTTTTTCTCTACTTAGGAGTCTCAGAACAAGCAGTAAGTGCAGTTCTGATCCGAGAAGAAAACGGAACTCAACTCCTAGTCTACTATGTGAGTAAGCCATTGTTAGATGCAGAATCACGCTACCTCATATGGAAAAATTGGTACTGGCGTTGGTAACTGCAGCAAGGAAGCTACGACCATATTTTCAGGGGCACCCCAATCACTGTCTATACATCGTATCCAATGAGGAGCATTCTTCATAAACCCGAGCTTTCAGGGAGACTGACCAAGTGGGCTGTGGAACTAGGAGAACACGACATCACGTACTTACCACGCACCACGATCAGTCACAAGCACTCGCCAGATTTTGTTGCTGATTTCAGCTCCAGTCTACAGGTACCAGCTGAACAAGAAATCCAATGTATCCATCCTTCGACTACCTGGAGATTGACAGTCGACGGGTCAAGCAATAAACGTGGATGCGGCTTAGGGATTGTGATTACAACTCCTGAAGGCGATGTGTTGCAACAGCGGTCAAAAATGTGGCTTCAGAGTCTCTAATAACGAAGCCGAATACGAAGCTTTCATAGCTGGCTTTAACTTGGCCCATGAGCTTGGTGCCAAGAAGATCGAAGTGAAATCAGATTCTCAATTAATCGTCAATCAATTCCAGGGTTCATATCAAGCTAGAGACTCACAGATGGTTTCTTATCTAAAAAAGGTAAAGGAAATCCAGTCGACATTTGAACAGATAACCATTTCTCAAATCCCCAGAAATGAAAATAAGCACGCATATGCTTTAGCTACACTGGGTTCGGCGATTGAAGGAGAAAAAATCCAGTCCATCCCAATTGTATATTTGCAGTGGCCTGCGATTTGGAATAATGGTGTCGAAGAAGTTTCAACACTCACATCAGGCGACTCATGGTTGACTCCAATTGAGAAATATTTACAAAATGGCATTCTTCCAGAAGATAAAATTGAGGCTCGAAAGATTCAACGACAAGCTGCCAGATTCACGCTACATGATGGGCAACTTTTGAAAAGATCACTTTCTGGTCCCTACCTCAAATGTCTCACTTTAGAGGAAGCCCGGTACGTTTTAATTTAACCGAACTTCATGAAGGAGAATGTGGAAACCATTCTGGTGGAAGAAGCTTAGCCTACTGAGCCTACACGACGGGATACTATTGGCCGTCTATGCGGGCTGATTCGGTTGAATTCACTCGAAATGCGAGAAATGTCAAAGATTTGCCCCCGTCTCACATTTACCACCAGAGAAATTGAAGCCGATTCTCTCACCTTGGCCATTCATGAAATGGGGAATGGACATCGTTGGAAGCTACCTACCGCCCCTGGACAGCGCGTCTACATGCTCGCCCTTACAGATTACTATTCCAAATGGATCGAAGCAGAAGCCTTTGCCAAGATACGGGACTTGGAAGTGCAAAACGTCGTTTGGAAAACATCATTATGTCGATTCGGTTTGCCGAAGGAAATTATAACTGACAACGGGTCCCAATTCATCAGCTACTCGTTTCCAGACTTCTGCAAAGAATTGGGGAATCAAATTGAACTTTTCAACCCCCACGTTTTTCCTCAAGCGAATGGTCAAGCTGAATCATCCAACAAAACGATCTTGAATACAAGATGAAGAAAAGATTAGAGAAATCAAAAGGAGCATGGGCAGATGAACTTCCAGGAATCTTGTGGTCCTACAGAACACACTACAGCCCGGTCATCAACTGGAACCCCATTCTCCCTTGTGTTTGGGTGTGAAGCAGTGATCCCAGTCGAAGGAGTTGTTTCCAACTCCTCGATACCAATGGCTCGAAGAAAACATAAATCAACAACTCATGAGTTCTAGCCTTGATACGGTTGACGAAATGAGGGAACGAGCCTCTATACGACTTGCTGGCCATCAGCAGAGAATGGCCAAATATTTTAACAAGAATGTTAGGTGCAGAACGTTTAAGAAGGAGATTGGGTCCTACGGAAAGTATTTCAGAATACCAAAGAGATCAAAGATGGAAAGCTGGACCAAATTGAGAAGCCCATACGTCATTACGAAGATCGTTGGGGGGCAGGCGCCTACAAATGGAAACGAACACAAGTAAGGCCAAATTCAAAAGAATCTGGAATGCAATTCATCTCTCAAAACGATTCTACCGGTAATTTTTTTTTTTTTCTTTTTGTGTTGCCCCTCCCGCGGCCAATGAAGTATTTTATAATAAAATTTTGTGTGATGAAATTTATGCATTCTGATATCCATATAGTGAAAATAAATATGAAATCTTAGATATCAAGCAAAAGGAAACATTATATTCGCAATTTCCCATTACAAAAGATAGTCAAAAGTTAAAATTACATATTCATATCCAATTCCACGGGCGTATCAGTCGACGGAACCTCAGGAGAGGGCTGAGCTTCCGCTGGTGGAACATCAGCGGTCTAACTGGGAACAAGAGGGATTATTTCAGTCGACGAAGGAGCAACAATCCCAACTCCGTTTCGTCTCAATCTATTTCTCTTCGTTTCTTTCATCACCTCATTCTTGGCTTCGCTCTAGTGGCATTTGTTTTTCTTCAACATCTCTTTCGAGAGTACCTCTTCTCCATCTTCTTCTTCTTCAATCTTCTTCTTCTTGTCAACACCCCACTTGTAAGGACCCCAGCAGCTAACCTCTCATATTCTCGAATCCATTTTTCGGTTTCCAAGCGACATTTTGACCAGCTAACTATTCTTCCATTAGACTACTCCTCTCTTTATCATTGACTCAAAGGCAACCAATTCAAGTTGATCAAGCAATTCAGCCTTTTCCTTCCTTCCTCAAGCTCTCCACACTTTCTTTGAACGCTTCATTGTAGTAGCTTCTACACTTATCTTCTCCAATTTCAGTGTTGCTTGAGTCTCTCTCAGTTTCCTTCTCGACCTTTTTCAATTTCCTTTCGGTAGCGTCAAAATTTGCTTTCAGTTCACCAAAATCTCTTCTGACTGATGTGTTTGCTTTCTCTAAGTCCCTCATCCTCATTTGGCTTAATTCAGCATACTGTTGCATGAAAATACCACATTCCATAACCTGAAACAAATTCCTTTTGATTCATTCTATACGACTTCTTCTAATAGATAATATACATGTTTTCAATGATAAATATATATACCTGATAACTTAAAGCCGCAATCTTCTTGCTTGTTTCGGTGGGACCCAACTCAATCAGCCATTGCTCGTCTTCTTCCAGCAACAGACGTTTGATAAATTTAGAAAGACTAGAAGGATCCGAAATTGCCAGTAGACCCGTGGGGAATCCTCACTACAACGCCTTCTGCGTCTTCCTCCACTTCTCTACTACTGCCTTCCCTCTTTTTCGAGGCAGACACCTTCTCAGTCGACTGGGTCATTGGTTCGGACACATTAACCGGAACGACTTCAGCTGGTTTGGCGATATCCAAATTGCGGCTTCAGGCTCCTTCTCCTTAGCTTTCTTAGTCTTCCTCCGGCTCCTCATTTCATCAAGTTTTGGCACCTTAAATGGACCCGACATCATCTCAGCTGCACATAAAAAATTCTCCAGGAGTCAGCGACGTTAGAAATAGCAGCCTCCCAAAGTAACCTCAATCGCCCAAGTGCACAAAATCAACGGCCAAAATATGCTTACTCAAAGCCAAGGGAGTACCTTCAGAATAAACCACTTCTTTCCACAGCGGAGTTAACCTCAGTCTCCCTCTCTTCTAAAGCCGCTCTCCAAATCCTCTTCGAATCAGGCAATCGAGGATGCGATTAGTATTTGCGACGGCTCGATGAGTAGTATCGAATGTTCTATTCAGCTGAAGACCTGAAGAAGATAAGAAGAATATTTACAATCATACAAGTTGTAATTTTGAATATAGAAGGGTGAGAAATACTCACTCGACGAGTTCCAATGTTCAGGTATTTCTCCACTCCCATTCGACCCAAACACTCCACTCTCCTCTCACGAAGAAATAACTTTTTTGCCAATCACCCCTATCATTTGTTGTAAGCCCCAATACCCCAAGTTGCTCCCTCTTTTGGCGCAGATACAGGTGATATCTCCATTTTTCTCTCAGGTGTTCTTTCATATAGTAAGTATACAATAATTCTCGCACCCCAAACACGATCCCCAATTCAAAAGACATACACTCAATCGACAGTAGAATCCTCCATGTATTTGACATTGGTTGAGAAGGCCAACTGGTAATGATTCAACACTTCCCACACTAACTTCAATTGATGGAGGAAATCTATATTTCAGTTTCATTTCTCTCATTGATCTTTCAGTCACTCGACTAGCTGGATTCTTAGTTAAAATGTTTGTTGGTTCACTCGTACTTGGAATCTCACTCGACTCCTCAATGGTAGGTAATGATCTAAGTGGTGTAGCTTTGGTAGGTATTCCTAACGGTGGTTTGGCTATAGATCACCAATTCCAGCCTCCATAAAATCTCCATGCGACCAATCCCTAATAGTTTCTTCATCATCACTCGAATCATTCATAGGTTGTTTCAATATACATGTCAATTTGAGCACCTAAACTACCCAATGAATCCTCACTCGACATTTCCAAGCAACAAACACACAATTTCCTAAAATTTCTACCCCTTTGAAGATCTAAACACGTCTAAACCTTAAACATAATCCCATAAGTTTCACTATGTTTTTCAAGATCAAACAAACTTATTTGACTAAGAACAATTTGAATCTACACTAAGAACATTTGAAGATATTGAAGAACGCGAAGAAAGATATGAATGGTACTTGAGATCTTGAGAGCTCTCCTATACTCGCCATTCGAAAGGATTTCTTGTGGAGGAAAATGACTCTCAAAGCCATTCTTATACTCTTCATTTTGGCGCCTCAAATTCCCTCCAAAAGACCCTCGAAAATCCCACTAGGGTTTTAGTAAATGAACTTGGGCTCCAAAGGACCCAAGAGCCCAACTTCCTTCTAATCTTCCAGGATGAAGGCACAACTGGCGATTGGCGACATCTGTCAATGGAATCACTTCACTTCCTCCAGAATAAAACTTAGACATCATATTAACATCTACAAAAGATCGTTGGACTTCAGTCAACAATTCTACATGAAGACCGCTTGCTAGTCGACGTTTATATATGAACCTCTGTAAGTTTCTGTCAGTCAACTAGCCTCTATGAGTTAATTTCAGGTACGCTCAATTCAACATTAAAGAAAATGCTTCATATTACTTCAGTCAACAGCATGTATTAATTATCTAAAGGTTTATTCCATTCGACTATTAGATATTTTCATCACATACTATATGGGACATAAGTATGGGCCCTTAATAATTGTATACTCTGATCTCTTGAAATAATTTTACTCCAGTCGACATGAATAAAGATTTGTATAATCACTTCAATCGACAAACTTTCAGGAAGTACCGCCGGTTTGTTTCAGTCGACATTATATACTAATGTTTACAGGTATACTTCAGACTACGTGCTTGAGAGTTTCATGATGTTATTCAATCGACAAGAACACTCAAATCGATTAACATGATAAATACATGCTGTTATCTCAGTCGACATTATTAGGATTCGATAAAGCGCGCTCATACAAGGAGCCTCAAGTGAAAAACCTAATCGACATAAGTACAAGAACCTTATTTATAGGGCTTTGTTTAAATATTCTTGTCAATAACTATGTATTAGGAATTTGCAGGTATGTTCCAGTCGACATTTGACAAACGGGAATTCAACACGGGATGTTCCAGTCGACATTTTGACAAACGGGAAGATCGACACGGTGAGGACATCTCAGTCGACGTACATTAGAAGATTTGAATGGACTTCCCAATCAACACTACCTTAGTGAAGACTCGGTGTGGAGACTTTCCATTCCGACACTAAATGTGGGAACTCGGTTTGTATATTTCAATCGACATTATCAGGTATGGCTTGCATTTATTAAGAAAGTCCCATCGACATCTACATGTGTAGCTTTGGATTTGTTGTGAATCTTAAGCATATGTGGTTTAATGCTTGGTGAATGTCCCATCCGACATCTACTTGTGTGGCTTGAGACTTGTTATGGATCTTATACGTGTATGACTTAATGCTTGATGCGTGTTCTACAAATGTAGTTTGGGGTTTAAAAAGAAAAACCAGTCGACATAACACCCTCTTGACTGAGACTAATCAAGAGTTAATTGATGATCCCAGTCGACATCATCAAGTCTGTGATTTGGGGATTATTATACTTAGTACACTTGCATATCTCGAGACATGAAATAAATCTCAGCCGACATCCTCTAGTGAAAAGCTGGGAGTTATCAAAGAAACCAAACACATAACTGAAACTTGATGAACATCTCAGTCGACATATACACGCATATAGCTTGGAACTTGTTGAAACCCATTCAACAATATACTCTTGTCCTGACCTTCATCAGGTTCAGTCGACTGGGACATTCCCCATTGGCTCACAGAGAGTCAAATTCAAGACCTGGCCTTCAGCTGGTCCAGGCGACATGAGTAATTCCCCTTCCCCTGGTCCATGGACCCGTAGCATTGGGATTATCCTGACCTTCATCAGTTTCAGTCGACTGGGAACATTCCCCATTGGCTCACAGAGTCAAATTCAAGACCTGGCCTTCAGCTGGTCCAGGCGACATGAGTAATTCCCCTGGTCCATGGACCCGTAGCATGGGGATTATCCTGACCTTCATCAGGTTCAGTCGACTGGAACATTCCCCATTGGCTCACATAGAGTCAAATTCAAGACCTGGCCTTCAGCTGGTCCAGGCGACATGAGTAATTCCCCTGGTCCGTGGACCCGTAGCATGGGGATTATCCTGACCTTCATCAGGTTCAGTCGACTGGGAACATTCCCCATTGACTCACAGAGTCAAATTCAAGACCTGGACTTCAGCTGGTCCAGGCGACATGAGTAAATTCCCTGGTCCATGGACCCGTAGCATAGGGATTATCCTGACCTTCATCAGGTTCAGTCGACTGGGAACGTTCCCCATTGGCTCACATAGAGTCAAATTCAAGACCTGGCCTTCAGCTGGTCCAAGCGACATGAGTAATTCCCCTGGTCCATGGACCCGTAGCATGGGGATTATCCTGACCTTCACCAGGTTCAGTCGACTGGGAACGTCCTCATTTTTTCAGGTGGAATTAGACAGAATCCTGATCTTCAACTGGTTCAGTAAATCATTCTTACGTATCTTGTAAAGATTAAGTCTTAACTTATTATGATTACTCCAAACGATTCAGAAAAAATTACATAAAAGCAAATCCCAGATGATAAATTCGATTTATTACTCTCACAGTCAAAACTTTTTGACTTAAAGAGCAGGGAACAAACTGTACGTGCCAAATTTGGACCCGAGGGTAAAATTGGCTTTTCACGTCAAAGTTCATACCAAAAGCCCACAAATATTGGCCCTTAAAAAACCATATTGGAAAACCCAGCCCAAAAAGACTTTACTTATTCCACCGATACATAACACTACAAATGAAAGCCAAATAAGTAGACAGCATAAAACATGGTTGTTACTAACTATTTTTACTTTTTCTAAACACAAATACGTGCAACGCCGAAAGTTGGATCCAAGACACGTTGTGGGTTCCATAGCCAGATAAATCAGCACATTGTAGACCCATTGCCAGCTTTTATCACAGCTACAAAATAATCTCTTTTCAGATCTATAAAAGGGAAGATAACTCAGGGTTCAAGGCAGGCTGGACATCATTCTTACAAACTTCTATTCTCTGACACAAGTTCTGAGAATTTCTTTCCTTTGTCACCGCCCTCACGGCTATCAAAAAAAGTAAGGTAATAATAAGCCTTATTTCCGCATATTAACATAATGGCAGCTCATTTCACTATACTGACTTGAGTGTCGGAGTGTACACGGCACCCACCATACCGGTGGTAGTCTACTCTCGTTCACTCTATCTTTGTTTTGCAGGATCGTAATGCCCCAAACCTACAAATTCTGATTGTGGACCTCGGGCGAAATCCAGCATCCACACACATAAGTCACATAAAGCCTTACCGATATAGTGTTCTCCAATGGTGCATGGGACAATGAAACTACCAGGATCTTTCAGTTTTGGAGGAAGTTTCCTATGAATAATGGCACTGCATTCTTCTGTCAATGTTATTGTCTCGTAATCTCCCAATCTTCATTTTCGTGAAAGAATATCTTTCATAAATTTAACATAGCTGGCCATTCTTTTTTTTTCCAATGCTTATGTTAATTGGATGTTGATATGCAACTTTTTGAACACCTCCAGGAATTGAGCAAACTGCTTGTCCAGTTTGTTTTTCTGAAGTCGCTGTGGAAAAGTGGAGGTGGAGTGATCTTTCTTTTCTTTTTCTTTTTTTTCCTTTGCTTGTTTGTCCTCCATCTGTTGCTCTGCTTCTTTTTGGAACTTCTTCTTTGGATACCTTGATTCCAACATCTTTGTTGATTTCAGTACCGCTTTTCAAAGTAATGGCTTGACATTGCTCCTTCACTCAGTTCATTGGATTGGTTCTATGATGCTGGGAAGATTTACCTGGCGGTCTGAAACTTTATGCATTGGCCAGTTGTTCCGATTTGATTCTCCAGTGCTTTGATGGAAGTAGATTGGCTCTGAAAGATAGCATTTTTATGCTGCTTGTTGCTTTTTAAACATCTCTGTAATCCATTCTTTCATTTCTGGTTTTCTTTTTCATGTTCCTGGACATTGTGTCTGTTGTTGAATTCCTGGTGGTGGATAGTTTTTTCTGCTGTTGGGTGTAATCCAGGTGGTGGATTGTTCTTTTGTCGTGAATTTTTGCTCCATGAAAAATTTGGATGATTCCTCCACCATGGGTTTGTAGGGTTTTGGAATATGGATTGTTCCCCTGTCTGTTGAAATTGTTGACATAATTCACCGTCTCTTAAAGTTGGTTTGGTTTTGGTGTTTGGTGCTCCTCCATATGGTGACCTTGTGGATCCAGACTGATAGTCTCCATGAATTGGCATATCGGATCCAGCCTTGCCGTTGACTGCTTATTGGCTCCACTTTCATAAATTTCCTTCAATTCTTCTTTGGATTATGCTGCCTTTCTGTTGGCCACAAGGAATTTTTGTTGGCCATTTCTTTATTACGATTAGGTCCAGACTTGATCTTCTCCTTTCGCCATTTAAGCTCCTCCAGCAGCAACAACATCGATTGTGGTTCTCATTATTCCAGAAAGTCCATTGTAGAAGTTTGTGACTGGTAGCCACTTTGTGATCTCATGATGAGGACATTTTCGGAGTAAATATTTGAATCTTTCCCAAGCTTCGCAAAGGGATGTGAATCTTGTTGCACGAAGGATGTGATGTCATTCCTCAACTTTGCAAGAAATTTGGTGGCTAAAGTGTTCCAAGTTGTGATGAAACCTGCTGGTAGTGAATGTAGCCAAGCTTTACCTCGGTCTTCAAGGAGTATGGGAAAATACGTAGTCTCATTGCTTCTTCAGCTTCTCGGTTGTAATTGAAAGTGCCGCAAACTATCAGGAAGTTGCTAATGTGGGCATTAGGATCTTCAGTTGCATTCCCCCCAAACTGAACTGACTGCTGAATCATCTGAATGCATGTTTTGATGTCACCTGCATTTTCTGGTAAGGGAGGAAGTACAATACATGAAATGAGTCTGTCAACCACCGGAATGGTTCTGTCTCGAATGGGAATTGGTGGTGCAACCTCCAAAGATTTAGGTTCCATGTTGACTAAAGCTTTTTGGCCTTCTCGCCTTTCCTTCTCAACTGTCTGATGGTTCTTTCATTTTCTGGGTCAAGCGGTCGGAGTTCAAAGCTTCTGGTTTGTCTCATGAAGTTTCTGAAAACCTGAAACAGAAGAAAACAAAAACAATAATTAAAAAGAAAATTAGATACAAGTAAATGTATCTAACCTTAAGACTAATAGTGAAAGATAAATAAGTCCCCGGCAACGGCGCCAAAAACTTGACAGGTATAAACACACACGTATAACGCAAGCGTACGTATCGTTCAAGTAGTATAAAAAGTATCGATCCCACGAGGACTTAATACCTAATCTATTAATTTTATGAGGTCAAATGATTACTAGTATCTAATAGGTTGACTGATTGATTTGAAATGGTGATTATTCTAAATTTAAAAACAAGTAAATAAAATTACACAAAAGTAGGTTTAAGAAAATTCAATATTAAAAAACTATCTAGGGTTGTGAATCTTTCTAATATCTTTTAAAAAATGAAGTGGTTATTTCATGGTTGTCTTCATGGAAATGGTTTTAGGCCCAATTGGATCCAACCAATTATCCTAAACCAAACTTGGCCCAACCAAGCCTATTAAGCCCAAATACAATAAATTAAATTAACTCTTTATTCCAAATTACAAATTAATTCAATTCAAGTGTAATTACCATAATTAATTAATTAATCTAATGCTTCCCAAACACTAATTAATTCAATTAATCATGCTCTACATTTCCAATTCATGTCCAACACAAATTGAAGCAAAATCAATTTATTACATGCATCATGGCTCACGGCAATTGTGCATAAAATAACACCCATTTGATTTCAATCCAATTAAATCAACATACAAAATTTATTTCATGCTTTTAAACATATCCAATTGTCTAAAATCAAAAAATCAACATGAACACACCTAGGGTAATAATCGGCCATGTCCAAGGAATTAGGGATTTTTGATCTAATCAATTTTTCTCAATTCCATCAATGCACAAATCTAATTCAACATATACAAACATTGTTAGACATTATGTCCCATAGCGTCACTGTTTGTAAATGATTGTATTATTGTACAAAATTAACTATGTGATAATGAAATTGCCTTTTGCCGTTTTGTAATTTTATTTACTTTGATATATAAATGGCAAAAGTCATATGATTAGTACTGGATTGAGATGATATGAGACAGTATCATCATCCATAAAGGTTTAATCATTAAATATCCCTAGCCGTAGTATTATCGAGACTGGACATCGATAATGCGGAATAGGCTAGTATTGCGCTTGTGCACGTTGTGAGGGCACAACGGCATAGTTCTCATATATTTAAGTATTGGATACTTATGCAAGTGCGATAGGAGGTTGTGTTTACCGATGGTACGGAAAACAGCTTCGCTCTGGATAGACCCCGCGGAATCCCATTGGTAGTATGTCTATGTGTCTATGGGAGGCCGCATCAGGGTAGGTGTATATGGTCTTAACCTGAGACTTACATCGCTAGTACTTGCGACAATCGGTAAACTTTGGTTTTGGTGGTTGGGGACCTTAACCGGTTCTGTGTACACCTCTTCTGGGTTTATCGAGAAGCGTAGTGTACTGGATGTGATGTCAAGATGGAAGTATCGCTTCAGACATATGGAGGTGATGATCATGCAGGGCACAGAACTAGTACTCTATAAAAGGTTGCAACCGTCGGGACAATATGACCAGGTCAGGATTGTCCGATTTAAAGAGACTAGTTGCTTGATGTCCGATATATGTTTCGTACGGGGCAGACACATCTCCAGCCCTAGGCCTAGCATGTGATCATCCGATACTGGATCGATGTACGCAATACTACGGTATACTACGCTTGATATAGATCTTATATTCCTATAAGAATATTTCTGGAGAATTGGGTAGGCATGGCGCTTTGCTAGAAGCCAACCTTGTCTTGTGAATCGGTAAAGACGTAGTACGAGGTACGTACGTGTTCGGATTATCCGACGACCGTATTTACTGCCAAAATATCCGGAGTCTCTTGGGTCGCTTCCGAAGATTCACCTATGATATTTGATTCGAATTTAATTAATCTTGGATTAATTACGGAGAAACTTTATCTTGGATAAAGTGCCTTATTTAGAGAGAGAGAACGATTAATTTGGAATTAATCAGTAAGATTATTATATTCGATATAATAATTGAAATTCGATTTCGACGCGAAATTAAAATTAGATTTTAATTCGGGCATACGAGTTAATTTAGAAATAATTCGTTAGCGACGTAAATAATAATTTCGCTAGGCGCGATTATTTATTTAAATCGATTTAATTAACGTCGCGACGCAAGTTCGGTATTTCGGAAATATCGAACCCGAACGCGTGAGTGGACGTGGGCCCACTTTCATTGGGAACGTGTGGGGCCCACATGACACTTGTCATTATATGCATTATTTTAATGATAAGGCATTGCATGTTAATAGTGTACAAAACACTCTAAGGCATTGCATGGTGATAGTGTGCATTACACTCAAAGGCTTTGCATGGAGTTTGAGTGTTTGACACTCTAAGCCATTGCATGGTTTATGTCATAGATTTATTATTAATTTAATAAATTATAACATAAATATAAATTGATTTTTGGTTAAAACAAATATCAATTAAGACTTTACACAAAATCTCTCTTCTCTCTCAAATTGCCGTGAACTCCATTGACAAGGGCAAGGAAGATTTGATCTTCTATTTCTCCATTTTTGCTAGCACAAGCAAGGGATCAAAAGAGGTGATAGGGAAACCATCAAAGAGCTTGGAATACAAAAGCTTGGAGCTTCAAGTCTTCTTCCTCCTCTTGGCCGAATCTTCCACAACTTGGAGCTTCTACCATTTGATCATCTTCTTCATCACAAGGTATTGTAAGTATGATTCCGCCATACTTCATGTTTATATATATTCTTTATAGTATTTCACATGCTTAATCTTTGTTTGGGACATATTATAGAAACCAACAATGGTATCATTGAGCTAGGTTTAAGCATGAAATACTTTAGGTTAAAATTTGATAAAATGGTTGAAGCATGCTCTTGTGAAATTTGATGAATAAGTATGCTTGCATGTATATAGAATGATGTTATATGAAATCAATTTATGAAAAATGCATTGGATGATTTTTCCCCAAAATTTAACCTTGGCCGAATGGTGTAATAAATTGGTTAAAGCATGTTCTTGTGAAATTTGATGAATAAGTATGCTTGCATGTATATAGTATGATGATACATGGAATCAATTTTATGAAAAATGCATTGGATGATTTTTCCCCAAAATTTTGACCTTGGCCGAATGATATGGGAAAATTGATTGAAGCATGTTCTTGTGAATTTGATTAATAAGAATGCTTACATGTATATAGAATGATGATACATAGAATCAATTTTATGAAACATGCATGGATGAATTTTTCCCCAAATTCATGCCTTGCCGAATGTGTTGCTACTTGGAGTGGTTGAATTGAATTTTTGTGTTTAAGATCATTGGATGACTTAGAACATGTACGGGATGTAGATTAATAATTCAATCGGATTGAAAAACAAATCGACAAAAAAAACTCACCTTGGCCGAATACCTAGGACATGTAAAGGAGTTGATTTTTGTTAAAATTAATGTTGGACATTTTTTGAAAATTGATGATTAATAAATTAAATGGGTTTTTTGAAATATTTGGTTTAATATATTAATCTTGGTTATTACACTTTATTAATTGGACTTTAATGTTTGGAATATTAAAATTTAATAATGGGCTTTAATATTTAATTGGGCCTTATGGGCTTAAATTGGTTTTATGGCAATAAGGGTGATTCTTATTGGGTTGTAATTAGGTTGACCCAATGACCAAAGCCCAAGCCTTAATAATCATTCTGTCCCTTGACTTGAATTAAATTTGGATGTTCGTGGGCTTTTGGACTTAGATTAGGTCTTTGCAATTAATCTTTTTTGGATGTTAGTTTGGTTATTGTTAATTCATTTGACTTATTGTGAATTGTACTATTCTGATACGTTGTGTTGCTTGGATGTATTTCGCCTTTGGAATTATTTTGTGCTTCTTGTTTGCACTACTTGTGAACTTATTTCTATCGTGGTTGGCGGTCATTCGACGTTATTTGTACATTGGATGATCACTTTTAAAGATTTAATGAATTAGAAGCGTGATTAAGATTGTGTTGCTATTTGATCCTCTCTTTTCAAGATATGTAATTGATGATCATGATTAGTTTTTATGGATGTTAGAAATTGGTGGTAATATGTAGAAGTTATTGTTTTTTGGTGTTTTATTATTATTTTTAGTTTGGAATTTTAATTTACTATGATTTACCATTGCCTTACTCCATCTTACTTTCTCTCTTTGTATTCTCTTCTCACCTAATTCCCCTCAATGTAAATGAGGTTTCTCTTATTGTATTATGTAATTGGGTAGAAGTAGTAGAATAGTGCTAGCGGGGAGAGGAAGGGAGTGAAAGGGAGTGATTTGTCTAGGAACAAGTTGTTTATATATCCATCCGCATATCACTATTAATTTACTTTACGCGCTTTATGATGTTTTAGAAGCATGCTTAAGGGTGTATGATGAGACCTAACAAAGATAAATAAATTGGTTGCCAATACGCGAAAATCCCTCAATTTATATTAAGCGAATATCCTTCCATTGAATGGTTCTTGTTCAAGATCCGAAGTTGGCATTGGTTTGTTTTTGACCAAAGTCAAGACCTTTGTCAATCAAGGATGTACTTGAATCATGAGAGTTTTGTTGCATATCGGTGTCTTGTCCAAATCGTGATTTTTATTGGCCAAAGTCAAGATCACTTTTTGTCCAACGACATTGATTACGAAACTTTCCTCGTCAATGGGTCCCGCTTAACTGGAATCACTAGGTTTGTTTTTGGCCAAAGCCAAGGCCTAGTGATTCGGAGGATAGGGTTAGGAAAATGTAATGGTTACATTGGCATTATACATATGTTTCGGACTTGGATGTCCACCTAACCGGATCTAGGAATTGGATGAGATCCAATTGATCATGGAGATCTACCTAAGTTAAATAGCATACAATTTTTATTGGCCAAAGTCAAGGTTGTGTGTTTTTTAACGGGATCCTAGCCCACTAGGAAATTCGATTTCCCGAGTTCTCTACAGAGGGTTAGAAACTTGAAGAAAATAGTGGGAGGCTATTATTGAATTTGCAATCTCGTTCAGATAATTAGCCTTACTCGTCTTTCAAAATTATTTCGTCAATATTTTATTTGATTAGTTGGACTAATATATTGTTATTTTACTTGTAACAGTTTGACTGTACCCATAACATCGTTGACTTTATAGTTGGACTATAGTTGTCAAGATGACTGGCAAAGGTAATATCCGCGACATAATCATGGGCGATAATGTCTTCAAAGGGACAAACTTTGCCGACTGGGAAATGAACCTCAAGATAGTGCTTGGGGCTGAGAGGGTACTGTATACTATTCAGAGGCCTCTCCCGCCTAAACCCACTGAGCCACTGGAGCTAGAGTTATGGAAGACTCATAGTGACGATTGTGACCAAGCTCAGTCAGTTATGCTAGCTGCAATGACCCAGCATTTCAGACGCCAAAACAGGGACTTGGATCCCTATATAACATGATGGCAAGATTGCGTGATCTTCACCGCACTAACAAGCGGATGAAGAGGTACGAGCTAGTAAGGAAACTCTTCCGCTCCCGGATGACAGATGGCGCATCAGTTGAGGCCCACGGGACTCAAATGATCGCTGACATAGATGAGTTAGCCAATATGGGCATTGTCTTGGAGGCAGAGCTGACGATTGATATGATATTACAATCGCTGCCCGATACTTGGAAACAAATCATCGTCAACTATAAGTTGATGGATACTGACGACACTCTGGAGAGTTGTTGTCCGTGCTGAAGGAGTCCGAAAGGGAACTCCTAAAGGGGAGCAAGCGCGAGGCGCATTATGCATCGACCTCTCATGCGCCAAAGGCTAGGCCCATGGCAATTGGAGGTGCGAGGAAGAGGAAGTTCAAAAAGAAGGGCAAAGGCAAGTTGACAGTGGCTTCTAGGAAGCCAAAGGACAAATCTCGCGACATCTGCCTAACTGCGGCAAAAGGGGTCACTGGAAACGTGACTGCCAAATAAGCATTGTGCAGAAGGAGGATAGCAAGGGTGGCAAGGCTACCGCCTCGCCTCTGGTATGTTTGTTATTGAGATAAATATGAATACTTCTAGTTTTAAAAATGGATTTTTGATTCTGGTGTGGTGCTCATATTTGTACTGATGTGCAGGATCTGCATGATAGCAGGATGCTGGCGACAGGGGAGATGGATCTACGGGTCGGAAACGGAACACCAGTTGCTGTTTTGGCCGTAGGGACTTTTGTTTTAGAACTGCCCTCAGGGCATGTACTTAAACTTTTAAACTGTTATTTTGTACCTAGTTTAACTAGGAATATTATATCTGTATCCTTGTTAACCCAGCAGGGTTACACTTTTGTATTTAGAAACACTGGGTGTTATTTATATAAAAATGATGCAGAAATTTGCATAGCTGTTGCAAATAACGGTCTTTATATTTTGAATATAAATGAATCTCCTAAAATGACAAACAAAAGGCTCAAAAGGAGTAATCTAAAAGATGAAGCTTATATGTGGCATTGTCGTCTAGGACACATTAACAAGACTCGCATATCCACACTTTCGAAGAGTGGGTACTTGGACGAATTTGATCTCAATTCATATGACGTCTGCGAATCTTGTCTTTTAGGCAAAATGCCTAAATCACCTTTTAGCGGTAAAGGTGAACGTACCACAGAACTGTTAGCTCTCGTTCATACTGACGTATGCGGGCCCATGTCTAGCCAGGCTAGAGGTGGATTTCACTACTTCGTAACCTTTACAGATGATGCATCTCGTTACGGTTATGTGTATCTTATGAGACACAAGTCGGAAACTTTTGAGAAATTCAAAGAGTTTCGACACGAAGTGGAGAGAAACAAACAGGGAAGAGTATTAAGACATTACGGTCAGACCGTGGTGGCGAATACTTGAGTTATGAGTTTCAAGATTACTTGAAAGAATATGGTATTCTTTCACAGTGGACTCCTCCTGGAACACCGCAATTAAACGGTGTGTCCGAACGGAGAAACCGCACCTTGTTGGACATGGTAAGGTCAATGATGAGTCGCACTGAGCTACCAATATCCTTCTGGGGATACGCATTAAACAGTGCTATACTTATTTGAATAAGGTACCGTCGAAGTCTGTTGAACAGACTCCATATGAGATATGGACAGGAAGGAAACCAAGTTTCTCTTTCCTGAAGATTTGGGGATGCTGGGCACATGTTAAACGTTTGGAAAGTACCAAACTTGAACCCAAAACTGATAAATGCCTTTTTGTAGGATATCCTAGGGAAACCAAAGGATATTACTTCTATCACCCACAAGAGAACAAAGTATTTGTTGCTCTACAAGCATTTTTCCTTGAGAAGGATTTTATAAATGCAGTGGTAAGTGGGAGGAAAGTAGAACTCGATGAAGATCGTAGTGATACTGTTCCTGGCAATGAATCAACGACGGAACAAGAACAGACCGTCCGGGATGAGTCTGTACCACAAACTTCACATACACAAGGACCGCGTAGGTCGGAGAGAGTCAGAACAGTACCTGAGAGGTATGGGTTCCTGATCTCACCTCATGTAGATATTAATCTGATTGAGGATAATGAGCCGGCTACGTATGAGGAAGCGATACGAAATATCGATTCCGCTTTATGGCAAGAAGCCATGAAGTCCGAGATGGATTCCATGTACGCCAACCAAGTTTGGACACTGGTTGATGCACCAGAAGGCGTAAAGCCTATTGGATGCAGATGGATCTTCAAGAAGAAGACCGACATGGATGGCAACGTACAAACGTACAAAGCTAGGCTTGTAGCGAAGGGGTATCGTCAACAATACGGTATTGATTATGACGAGACCTTCTCACCCGTTGCCATGATTAAATCCATTCGGATAATGCTTGCAATAGCTGCATATTTCGACTTCGAGATATGGCAGATGGACGTTAAAACCGCTTTCCTTAACGGAAACCTTTTGGAGGATGTTTATATGCAACAGCCTGACGGTTTTATCGTGCCAAGACTTGCAAACAAGGTTTGTAAGTTAAATCGATCCATTTATGGATTGAAGCAAGCATCACGGTCATGGAATCAACGTTTTGATGAGATCATAAAAGAATATGATTTCGTGCAAAACGCAGATGACCCTTGTGTATACAAGAAGGTTAGTGGGAGAGCACTTACTTTTATCGTCCTTTATGTCGACGACGTATTGCTGATAGGCAATGACATTCCCATGCTAACGTCGGTGAAAGCTTGGCTTTCATTAAAATTCTCCATGAAAGATCTGGGAGAAGCAGCCTTTATTCTTGGAATAAAGATCTACCGGGATAGATCTAGAAAGCTGCTTGGACTCTCCCAGAGTACATACATTGATAAAGTGTTGAAGCGATTCAACATGGAACAATCCAAGAGGGGATTGGTTCCAATGATACGTGGTACCTCTCTGTCTAAGGACATGTGTCCTAAGACTCAGGAAGAGAGAGACAACATGAGTCGGATACCGTTCGCCTCGGCAGTCGGATCGATCATGTATGCCATGATATGTACACGACCTGATGTCTCATATGCTTTGAGCATGTGTAGTCGCTATCAGGCCGATCCAGGTGAAGGTCACTGGATAGCAGTTAAGAATATCCTTAAATATCTTAAACGAACTAAGGATGCTTTCTTAATTTATGGAGGTGGAGAACTTGCGGTATCTGGGTATACCGATGCAAGTTTCCAAACCGACAAGGATGACTACAGGTCACAATCCGGGTACATTTTTTGTTTGAATAACGGAGCAGTGAGCTGGAAATCTTCCAAGCAAGATACTGTTGCCGATTCAACAACAGAAGCGGAGTACATCGCTGCATCTGAAGCAGCAAAGGAGGCAGTTTGGATCCGAAAGTTCCTAATCGGATTAGGAGTAGTTCCGTTAGCAGCAGAGCCCGTTCCATTGTATTGTGACAATAACGGGGCTATAGCACAGGCTAAGGAACCAAGGTCTCATCAACGGTCCAAGCATGTTCTTCGACGTTACCATCTGATTCGGGAGATTATACATCGTGGCGATGTAAAAGTCGAGAAGGTCACATCAGATGATAACATTGCAGACCCGCTGACGAAGGCTGTCATTCAGCAAGTTTTTGAACGACACATACATAGTTCGGGTATTAGATGCTTGAGTGACTGGCTATAGGCCAAGTGGGAGATTGTTAGACATTATGTCCCATAGCGTCACTGTTTGTAAATGATATTGTATTATTGTACAAAATTAACTATGTGATAATGAAATTGCCTTTTGCCGTTTTGTAATTTTATTTACTTTGATATATAAATGGCGAAAGTCCATATGATTAGTACTGGATTGAGATGATATGAGACAGTATCAATCCATAAAGGTTTAATCATTAAATATCCCTAGCCGTAGTATTATCGAGACTGGACATCGATAATGCGGAATAGGCTAGTATTGCGCTTGTGCACGTTGTGAGGGCACAACGGCATAGTTCTCATATATTTAAGTATTGGATACTTATGCAAGTGCGATAGGAGGTTGTGTTTTACCGATGGTACGGAAAACAGCTTCGCTCTGGATAGACCCCGCGGAATCCCATATACCCTGGATGTCTCTGTGTCTATAGGCGGCCGCATCAGGGTAGGTGTATATGGTCTTAACCTGAGACTTACATCGCTAGTACTTGCGACAATCGGTAAACTTTGGTTTTGGTGGTTGGGGACCTTAACCGGTTCTGTGTACACCTCTTCTGGGTTTATCGAGAAGCGTAGTGTACTGGATGTGATGTCAAGATGGAAGTATCGCTTCAGACATATGGAGGTGATGATCACGCAGGGCACAGAACTAGTACTCTATAAAAGGTTGCAACCGTCGGGACAATATGACCAGGTCAGGATTGTCCGATTTAAAGAGACTAGTTGCTTGATGTCCGATATATGTTTCGTACGGGGCAGACACATCTCCAGCCCTAGGCCTAGCATGTGATCATCCGATACTGGATCGATGTACGCAATACTACGGTATACTACGCTTGATATAGATCTTATATTCCTATAAGAATATTTCTGGAGAATTGGGTAGGCATGGCGCTTTGCTAGAAGCCAACCTTGTCTTGTGAATCGGTAAAGACGTAGTACGAGGTACGTACGTGTTCGGATTATCCGACGACCGTATTTACTGCCAAAATATCCGGAGGTCTCTTGGGTCGCTTCCCGAAGATTCACCTATGATATTTGATTCGAATTTAATTAATCTTGGATTAATTACGGAGAAACTTTATCTTGGATAAAGTGCCTTATTTAGAGAGAGAGAGAGAACGATTAATTTGGAATTAATCAGTAAGATTATTATATTCGATATAATAATTGAAATTCGATTTCGACGCGAAATTAAAATTAGATTTTAATTCGGGCATACGAGTTAATTTAGAAATAATTCGTTAGCGACGTAAATAATAATTTCGCTAGGCGCGATTATTTATTTAAATTCGATTTAATTAACGTCGCGACGCAAGTTCGGTATTTCGGAAATATCGAACCCGAACGCGTGAGTGGACGTGGGCCCACTTTCATTGGGAACGTGTGGGGCCCACATGACACTTGTCATTATATGCATTATTTTAATGATAAGGCATTGCATGTTATAGTGTACAAACACTCTAAGGCATTGCATGGTGATAGTGTGCATTACACTCAAAGGCTTTGCATGGAGTTTGAGTGTTTGACACTCTAAGCCATTGCATGGTTTATGTCATAGATTTATTATTAATTTAATAAATTATAACATAAATATAAATGATTTTTGGTAAAACAAAATCAATTCAAGACTTTACACAAAATCTCTCTTCTCTCTCAATTGCCGTGAACTCCATTGACAAGGGCAAGGAAGATTTGATCTTCTATTTCTCCATTTTTGCTAGCACAAGCAAGGGATCAAAAGAGGTGATAGGGAAACCATCAAAGAGCTTGGAATACAAAAGCTTGAGCTTCAAGTCTTCTTTCTTCCTCTTGGCCGAATCTCCACAACTTGGAGCTTCTACCATTTGATCATCTTTTCATCACAAGGTATTGTAAGTATGATTCCGCCATACTTCATGTTTATATATATTCTTTATAGTATTTCACATGCTTAATCTTTGTTTGGGACATATTATAGAAACCAACAAACATACCCAAAAATCAATTTAGGCATTTCATGCTCCAAAACACAAAAATCCCAAATTTAATTAAAGTTTAGAACCTAGATTTCAATCAAGCTTAGATATCTCTGATACCATTGTTAAGTTTTCCATAACATGCCAAAGATCGTTCTAAGAGTGATTTGTTGTGTGAATCAATTAATCAAAGCGAGTTGCGAAATAACTCACATTCGGATTGAGTTCAAAATTTTCCTCTTTGTTGGACTGTGTTGGAAGCTTCGGAGTTGAGATCGAGTTCCAAAACTCTCAGGTGCGTCTCCCTATCACCTTCCTTTGACTCCTTAAAGTGCTAGCTTGTATATTTTTGAAGCAAAAATCCATGGGAGAGAGAGAGAAGAGAAAGTCACGCCCCAAAAGTGAGACAGAAAGAAAGAATAGTGCATTTTTGATTCCAAAATCTAATACTTAGACTTCGAATTGATATATGTTTTAATTTAAAAACAAAGTGTGTTGGTTTTGGTTTTTGTTTATTCAACAAGCAATCCGTTTAGCTTGACACAACCAAATAAACAACTTCCATCATTGTGTAGACATTGATGTAAAATTGGTGAGCCCACTTTAAATTCCAAATAAGTTAGAACAATCATCCAACACGCAACTTCGCTCGGGCCCAGGTTCAGTTAATTCCGAATTAACAAATGTG
Organism: Zanthoxylum bungeanum; assembly: GCA_019454045.1. NCBI lineage: Eukaryota > Viridiplantae > Streptophyta > Magnoliopsida > Sapindales > Rutaceae > Zanthoxylum > Zanthoxylum bungeanum. Next base: position 1,825 of record SKCR01005791.1, on the reverse strand, counting down.
CCGTTGCGACTTTATTAAACCCATTTAATTTAAATAATAATGCCTCGCAAAAAATTATATGAAAGTCGCTTACGATTAATTCAAAATTAATTCGTTCGCTGAAATAAAGTCCAATTAATTCCGCATTGAAATCAAATTTCAATTAAATATCTAATTATATTATTTAGCCCAAGTGAATAAATTAAGTAGTAAAATCCAATTTAACTATTAATTTTATTTTACCGATTAAACTCCAAATTATCGTGTTCTCTCTCTTTGACGAATTATTCCCAGATAAATTCTCGACGCAATTAATCCCAGATTAATTATTTCCCTAATAATTAATTCCCATATTAATTATTGCCATGATTAATCCCAGAATTAATTTTCTCTCTCATAATTAATCCCAGATTAAGTCTCTTCGAGTTCAAACATCATCGGTGAATCTTGGGAGGTGACCCAACAGACCCTGGATGTGTTGGCAAGTTAAATACGGTAATCGGACTATCCGAATAAGTGCGTACCCGGTACCACGTTCTTACCAATTTACAAGACGTGGTTGGCTTCTCAAGCACCGTGTCTACCCAATTCTCCAAAAATATTCTTTAAATGAATATGTAATCCTTTGTCAGCCGTAGTATACATAGTATTGCGTATGATGATCCAGTATCGGATGCACATGCTAGGCTGGGGCTGGAATGGAATTTGGTGTGCGGAGTTTTTTGTGGAATTTTTGTGGAATTATGTCTGCCTCGTACGAAGGCATATGTCGGATCTCTGTAACTAGTCTCTGTAACGGATACTCATGACCTAGTCATATTATCCCGATGACTGCAGTACTTAAACGTCTAGTTATGTATCCTACGTGATCATCATCTCCATATGACTGAAGTTGATACTTCCATCTTGACATCACACCGAAACATTACGATTCTCCGTATACCCAGAAGAGGCGTACAAAGAACCTGTTAAAGCCCCGGATGACCAAAACCAAATAAAACCCTGTCTCACTATCTGCGGGACAGTTCAGCCCATTCATGTGCGGACCACATACCCGACATTGTACCTCTTCCATCACTTTCTGAGCTTCTTCTTTTCTCAAACATTTCAACTGAATGCCGTTTGCTTGCCTTTTGTACAGTTCTCCTTTCAAGATCACATACTAAGGGCCAATTTCTGAATGGCCAATCTGTTTTTTCTGCCTGCCCCTTTTTGGAATTCCCCGTGCTCTAGATACCTTCTGAATGTCATTGTACCAAGGCTTACCGTCGTCAATTTCCACTTCCAGAACTTTCTCTGTCTCATAAATCGGCATGTTTGCTGTAGTCAATACCAATGGTCTCATCACTAACTTCTCTGGATTTTCCCAAGTAGCTGCAAGTGGGTCTGCATCTGCCATCTGATTCTCTTCTCGCGGCAAGTGCTGAAACTTACAATTGGGGATGTCCTGGGCCAACTCTCTGAGGTGGAAAAGATAGGGCTTCAATCGTTCCTCTTTCAATTCCCATTCTCCTTGCAACCGACGGATTACCAGCATCAAATCTCCGTAGACCTCAACACTTTCGGCTTTCAAGCTATCAATGCAGTCAGCCCAAAAGCACAGGCTTCATATTCGGCCATGTTGTTTGTTACGCTGATGTTAACCTCTTGGCCATGGGCAAAGTTTCTCCCTCGGGGGTCACTATCACAATTCCAATTCCGGCTCCTTTGTAATTAACTGCTCCGTCGAAATATATTTCCATCCCTGAACTGCTATAGCACTGATTTCTTCATCTGGGAACTCAAACTTATACTGATCCCCTTAACAGGTTACATTGCCAGAAACTCTGCTACTGCTCGCCCTTTG
>SKCR01005790.1:0-25468 GCA_019454045.1 Zanthoxylum bungeanum | reverse complement strand
TCGCAAAGATATGAGTTGTAGAAGAAGCTCTTCCGGGCTCGCATGTCAGAGGGTACGTCTGTTGAGCACCATGTCTCACAGATGATGACTGATATTGAGTAGCTCGGACAGATGGGCATAGTCTTCGAGGCTGAGACTTCAGTGGATTTGATCCTACAGTCTCTCCCCGACACTTGGAATGGGTTCATCATGAACTACAACATGCTGAACCAAGACTAGACTCTTGGAGAGTTGATGTCCACTCTGCGAGGCGCACTATGCTTCAACATCTCAAACTCCGAGGGCTTGGCCCAAGGCGACTGGAGGTGTTAAAAAGAAGAAGCATAAGAAGAAAGGCAAACCCAAATCGTCAAAGGGTTCTGGGAAACCCGAGGACAAATCCCAAGATGTATGCTTGCAGTGCGGGAAACGGGGTCACTAGAAGCGTGACTGCCGCGAGTACAAAGCACACATGAAGGAGATTAAAGCGGGCAAGACACCGGCTACATGTATGTTTGTTATAGAAATAAACATGTCTACTTCTAGTTTTAAAAATTGGATATTTGATTCTGGTTGTGGTACTCACATATGTACTGATGTGCAGGATCTGCAGATGCAGGAGACTGGCCTCAGGAGAGATTGACCTCCGTGTTGGAAATGGGACGCGAGTTGCCGTTTTGGTCGTGGGCACTTATGTTTTGGAACTGCCCTCGGGGCATGTACTTGAACTTATAAACTGTTATTTTGTACCTAGTTTGACTAAGAATATAATTTCTGTATCTATGTTAACCCAATGTGGGTATACTTTTTTTTAGAAACACTGGGTGTTTTATGTATAAAAATGATGTAGAAATTTGCACAGCTGATGCAAATAATGGTCTTTATATTTTGAATATAAATCAATCTCAAACATATAATGTAACAAACAAAGGCTTAAAGTAAGTAACAAAGATGAAACTTATATGTGGCATTGTCGTCTGGGACACATAACAAGAAACGTATATCCACACTTTCGAAGAGTGGGTACTTGGACGGATTTGATCCAAATTCATATGACGTCTGCGAATCTTGTTTATTAGGCAAGATGCCTAAATCACCTTTTAGCGGTAAAGGTGTACGCGCCACCGAACTATTAACCCTCGTTCATAGTGATGTTTGTGGGCCCATGTCTAGCCAGGCTAGAGGTGGATATGAATAATTCGTAACCTTTACGGATGATGCATCACGTTATGGTTATGTGTATCTTATGAGACACAAGTCAGAAACTTTTGAGAAATTCAAAGAGTTTCTACACGAAGTAGAAAAACAGACCTGTAAAAGTATTAAGACATTACGGTCGGATCGTGGTGGCGAATACTTAAGCAATGAGTTTCTTGATTACTTGAAAGAATATGGTATTCTTTCACGGTGGACTCCTCCCGGAACACCGCAATTAAACGGTGTGTCCGAACGGAGTAACCAAACTTTGTTAGACATGGTGAGGTCTATGATGAGTCGCACATAGCTACCTATTTCCTTCTGGGGATATGCATTGAACAGTGCAATACTTATTTTCAATAAGGTTCCGTCAAAGTCTGTTCAACAGACTCCGTATGAAATATGGACAGGAAAGAAACTGGGTTTCTCATTCCTGAAGATTTGGGGTTGCTGGGCATACGTCAAATGTTTGGAAGGTACCAAACTAGAACCAAAATCGGATACATGCCTATTTGTAGGATATCCTAGGGAAACCAAAGGATATTACTTCTATCACCCACAAGAGAACAAAGTATTTGTTGCTCTACATGAGTTTTTCCTTGAGAAGGAATTCCTAAATGCAGTGATAAGTGGGAGGAAAGTAGAACTCGATGAAAATCGGAGTGATATTGTTCCTGGCATAGAATCCTCAATGGAACATGAACAGTCCATCATGGATGAGACTATACCACAATCTTCGAATACACAAGGACCGCGTAGGTCGGAGAGAGTCAGAAAACAACATGAGAGGTATGGGTTTCTGATCTCACCTCATGTAGATATTAATCTTATTAAGGAATAGGAGTCGGCTACGTATGAGGAAGCGATACAAGGTATCGACTCCGGTTTATGGCAAGATGCCATGAATTCTGAAATGGATTCCATGTATACCAACCAAGTTTGGACACTGGTTGATGCACCAGAAGGCGTAAAGCCTATTGGATGCAAATGGTTCTTCAAGAGGAAGACTGACATGGATGGCAACGTACAAACGTACAAGCTAGGCTTGTAGCGAAAGGGTATCGTCAACGACATGGTGTCGATTACGAAGAAACTTTTTCACCTGTTGCCATGATTAAATCCATTCGGATAATACTTGCTATTGCTGCATATTTCGATTACGAGATATGACAGATAGACGTCAAAACCGTTTTCCTTAACGGAAACCTTTTGGAGGATGTTTATAGGCAACAGCCTGACGGTTTTGTCGTACCTAGACTTGCAAACAAGGTTTGTAAGTTAAATCGATCCATTTATGGATTGAACCAAGCATCGCGTTCTTGGAACCAACTTTTTGATGAGATCATAAAAGAATATGATTTCGTTCAAAACGAGGATGATCCTTATGTATATAAGAAGGTTAGTGGGAGCGCACTGACATTCATTATCCTTTACGTTGACGATGTATTGCTTATTGGCAATGACATTCCCATGTTAACATCGGTGAAAGCTTGGCTTTCATTAAAATTCTCCATGAAGGATCTGGGAGAAGCAGCCTTTATTCTAGGAATAAAGATCTACCGAGATAGATCTAGAAAGTTGCTTGGACTCTCCCAGAGTATGTACATTGACAAAGTGTTGAAGAGATTCAACATGGATCAGTCCAAGAGGGGATTGTTGCCAGTGTCACATGGCGTCACTCTATCTAAGGACATGTGTCTTAAAACTCAAGATGAGAGAGACAACATGAGTTGGATACCGTTCGCCTCGGCAGTCGGATCGATCATGTATATTATGATATGTACGCGACCTGATGTCTCCTATGCTTTGAGCATGTGTAGTTGCTATCAGGCCGATCCATGCGATAGTCACTGGATGGCGGTTAAGAATATCCTAAAGTATCTTAGACGAACTAAAGATGCTTTCTTAATCTATGGAGATGGAGGACTTGAGGTAACTGGATATACCGATGCAAGTTTCCAAACCGATAAAGACGACTGCAAGTCGCAATCAGGGTAGATATTTTGTTTGAATAACATAGCAGTAAGCTGGAAATCTTCCAAGCAAGAGACTGTTGCCGATTCAACAACAGAAGCGGAGTATATTGCTACAGCTGAAGCAGCAAAAGAGGCAGTTTAGATCCGAAAATTCCTAATTGGATTAGGAGTAGTTCCGTTAGCAGCTGAGCCCGTTCCATTGTATATAGTGCAGGATAAGGAACCGCGGTCTCATCAAAGATCCAAGCATGTTCTTCGACGTTTCCATCTGATTCGTGAGATAACACATCGTGGCGATGTGAAGATCGAGAAGGTTGCATCAGAGGACAACATTGCAAATCCGCTGACGAAAGCTATTCCTCAGCAAAAGTTTGAGCGACATGTACATAGTTCAGGTATTAGATGCTTGAGTGACTCGCTATAGGCCAAGTGGGAGATTGTTAGACAATTATGACCCATAACGTCACTATTTGTAAAAGACATTGTGATTTTTGTACAAATTAATTATGTAGCAATGAAATTGCATTTTATCATTTTGTAATTTGATTACTTAATATCAATAAATAATAAATGTCCCTATGATTAGTTCCGGATTGATAAGATATGAGACAGTATCAATCCATAAAGGTTTAATCATTAAATATCCCTAGTCGTAGTATTATCGAGACTAGACATCGATAATGTGGAAAAAACTAGTATTACACTTATGCGTGTTATGGAAGCGTAATGGCATAGTTCTCATATATTTAAGTATTGGATACTTATGCAAGTGTGATAGGAGGTTGTGTTTACCGATGGTACGGAAACAGCTTCGCTCTGGATAGACCCTGCGAATCCCATCGGTAGTATGACTATGTGTCTATGGGAATCCGCATCAGGGTAGGTGTATTTGGTCTTAACCTGAGACTTACATCGCTAGTACTTGCGACAATCAATACGATTTGGTTTTGGTCATCCAGGACTTTAACAGGTTTTGTGTACGCCTCTTCTGCGTTTATTGAGAATCGTAGTGTATTGGGTGTGATGTCAAGATGGAAGTATCACTTCAGTCATATGGAGATGATGATCACATAGGGATATAGAATTAGTACTATAAATGGTTGCAACCACCGGGATAATATGACTAGGTCATGATTATCCGATTTAAGGAGACTATTTGCTTGTAATCCGATATATGCTTCGTACGGGGCAGATACTATTCCAACCCCAGGCCTTGCATGTGACATCCGATACTAGATCGCTATACACAATACTACGTATACTACGCCTGACAAGATCCTATATTCCATTAAGAATATTTCTGGAGAATTGGGTAGGCATGGCGCTTTGCTAAAAGCCAACCATGTCTCGTAAATCGATAAAAACGTAGTACGGGGTACGTACGTATTCGGATAGTCCGACGACCGGATTTACTGCCAACATATCCAGGGATCTCTTGGGTCGCTTCCCAAAGATTCACCGATGACGTATGATTTGAGCATAATTAATCTGGGATTAATTACGGAGAGATTTTATCTAGGATAAAATACTATTTGAAGAGAAAGAAGATTAATTTGGAATTAATTTTATCGATAAAATAATATATTCGATATATTAAATGAAATTAGATTTCGAACGCGGATTAAAATTAGATTTTAATTCGGGCAAACGAGTTAATTTAGAATTAAATCGTCAGCGATGTGAATAGTAATTTTGCTATGCATAATTATTTAATTAAATTCGATTTAATTACGTCGCGATGAAAGTTCGTTAATTTGGAATTAGCGAACCCGAGCCCGGGAGTGTTTGCGGGCCCACTCGGATTTCGAATCAAGTGGGGCCCACATGTTACATCACATGTCACATCACTTGTCACTTTAAGTTGCTTTTAGTTGATGGGTTTTGGTGAAGTATGTGAAGACTTGTTACACACACTCCAACTTGATGGCATGGTTGACATATACCAACTTTGGTATATCATTATTTTAATTTTTGAAATTGAAATACAAGTCAACAAAATTCATTCCCTCTCTCTCACACCCATTCACGGTTTTGGAAGCAAAAACACTTTCCATTTTCTTTCATCTTGGCCGAACAAGGAGGAAGAGAATAAGAAGATTTGTAGCAAATTTTCTAAGGGCTAGCACTCTAAAGAATCAATACAAGGTGATAGGGAAACAAACCTTGGAGCTTGGAATCACAAAGACAAAGCTTGGAGCTTGGACTTGGACCTTGGCCAAATTCAACAAAGGATTCTTGGAGTTCTTTTTCTTCTCAACACATCTCAAATCCGTTCAATGTAAGTGTGTTTCCGCCTCACTTCATTTGAGTATTCATTCTTTTCATTGCTTAAATATGATCTTGGGACTATAATAGAAACCAACAAACATATGCATGGATAAACAAATACACAATGTAGGACCTCGTGTGCCCGATGGAAAACATTTCACATTCAATCGAGTGCACTTCGTCCGACGCGGTAAAAAATCGTGGTAAGGGTAGCCTTTAGGCATTTCCCTCGAATAGAGGACCTTTAATCCATCCTAGTTATCCCATGCGCACTAGAATGCAATGCATACGTAAATAAAGCAATGATATGCAAAGGGTAAATGACATAATAAAAGGCGCGGCAAAACATCGTGGTAATGGTAGCCTTCAGGCATTTCCCTCAAATAGAGGACCTTTAATCCACCCTAGTTAGCCCATGCGCATTATGTTACAATGCATACAAATGAATGAGACAATAATGTGGAACTCCGTATATCCGATTAACCATATCTCACATTCAATCAAACATACTTCGTCCGGCACGGCAAAACATCATGGTAAAGGTAGCCTTTAGGCATTTCCCTCGAATAGAGGACCTTTAATACACCCTAGCTAGCCCATGCGCATTATATCATCAATACACAAACAAATAACGTACGGAAAGTAAATGGCGGAACGTAAAAATGTGAATAATAGACGAACAAGATAAAATAAAGTGAAACATGTGAATCTCTCAAGTGGTATGTGGCATTGTATCCCGAGTGCAAATCGCAATACCTTCCATTCGGATTCGGCTACGGAATTTATGTCCGGGTTTCCATCCGATATACCATAAGAGAGAACACATATTCCATTCATCCGGAAATCACATCATGCACCAATCCACAATACTCATGCGAAATAAAGTAATAAAATAAATAAAAATAAAGGATAATAAATAAAGAAGGTGCCCTCAGGTCTAACCTCTTAAATCGTCTCTCGGAAGTGCGGTATGCGGCCGTCGGAAGGGTTGATGCTCCGCAACTCCTCCGGTTCACTGGTTCAACATTTTCCTTCGCTGTTTCACTGTTTGGGCTGCTGTTTTCACTCTGTTTTACTGCTGTTTTGCCGTATTTTCTGGTCATTGTATTGTGGTAAATAGGGGACTGTTTTAGGGGCTGCTGGAAGGGAGTTTGGCGTGAAAGTCAGGGGTTGTTTCAGGGGTATTCGGGCGTGTTCAGGGGCTAACTTCAATGGCTATTTTTGGTGGTTCAGGGGCTATTTTCGGTGTTTCATGGTAGTTTTCAGTGGTTTTTTGCGGCAGTTTTAAGGTACAGTACTGGGCAATTTGTGCGTGATTAATAGGGTCTGTATGGAGGGATTATTTTCGGTGGTTATGAGGGTTTTCTGGTGGGTTTATGCGGAAGTTTGGAGGTGCATTTTAGGGGTAGTTTCGGTGATGTTGTGGATTGGTTAGAGGATGGTTTTTTGGTGCGTGAAGTTGAGGGCTTGCTTAAGGGTTTCACGGCAATAGGGAGGGAACTTGGGAGGCTATAGGCGTGAGTGAGTTAGGTTATTTTCTTTGTGTTTCATGAGAATGAACTATGGGTTCTAACGTTGGTTTAGGCTTCTTTTTATAAGCAAAGGGTTGGGGTTTACCTTGTGTGAAAAGGGAAATGATTTGTGTAGTTATGGGAGATATTTTCAATTAGTGTGTGATAGGGAAAAATCTTTTGATTAGGGAAGTGATTAGATATGATTGGTGTTTGATTAGGGAAGGGATTTGATTAGATTAGGAAGGGATTTGATCTAATTAATTTAGTTTAATTTGTGACATGCATTTTAAATATTTTAATTATTTTTGGATGGGTTTTGGTGGGCTAATTGGGCTTGGGCGTGAGGCTAGCAGCAAAACCAGATATACCGACACCGTTCGAACGCCGATTCGAACGCTACACGAACGCCCATAATCTTCTTGATGTTCGAACGTGCTCACGAATGTAGCACGAACGTGAAAACAGTGAACATGTGAATTGAATCTGATGACATACTTATTCTGAATTTCCCCTTCTGACATTCGTTTCCCGTGACTTCCACAACCTAAAGAGTAGTGCCTCCGTACGAGACTCATCATTGGGACTTATATGCAAAAATGCAGTGCCTACAGTCGCCCCCACTTTGATGGGACTTGTGCAGTGTGTGACAGTGACAATTCTATCAAAGTTATGCAATGCATTTTTACTTACCTGGCTCGCCAGCTGCCACCTGACTTGCCTGCTGCTTCAAACTGAGTTGACCTGGTGGTCCATTTTCGAACTGTGCTCCATTTTTGGAGCACCATTTTCGGCATCTGTTGTGTGTGCTCCATTTTTGGAGCGCCATTTTCGGCATCTGTTGTGTGTGCTCCATTTTTGGAGCGCCATTTTCGGCAGATGTTGTGTGTGCTCCATTTTGGAGCGCCATTTTCGGCGTCTGTCGTGTGTGCTCCATTTTGGAGCGCCATTTTCGGCATATGTCACGTGTGCCCCATTTTAAAGCGCCATTTTCGGCATTTACTGTGCGAGAATGTGGCTCATTTTTTGAACCGTTACTTGATGAGATGGTCTTTGCCGCTACAAACCTACGAATACAAAACAAAAATTGCATGTATGTGATATGTATGCATGGATATGTTTCTTATTCCGATGGGTTAGGCCTTCCTTGGTCCATTTCCGAACCGTGCTCCATTTTTAGAGTGCCATTTTCGGCGTCTGGTGTGATAGTGGTCCATTTCCGAACCGTGCTCCATTTTCAGAGTGCCATTTTCGGCGTTTGATGTGATAGTGGTCCATTTCCGAACCGTGCTCCATTTTCGGAGTGCCATTTTCGGCGTCTGATGTGATAGTGGTCCATTTCTGAACCATGCTCCATTTTCGGAGTGCCATTTTCGGCGTCTGATGTGATAGTGGTCCATTTCCGAACCGTGCTCCATTTTCGGAGTGCCATTTTCCTGCAAAAGTCTTTGGTCGCCCCTAGGGCCTACTCATAGTTCCTTTCTGTCGATTCTCTCTTGGTGATTGCTCAGTTTCCTTTAGTCTTATTGCTCAAGTTCTCGATAAATCCCTTATTCACGGGGTGGTTGACTGGTCGCCCCTAGACTCGATTTAATTTTTTGCTCTTCGTTGCTTGCACTCGGCCAAAGTAGATCATGTGATGTGACGTTCCAAAACTGTTGATGATATGGGCCTCGGCCTTGGGACTCATCCCCAAAACTGATACCGATGCTGATGTGGGCCTCAACCCTGGGACTCATCCCAAAACTGATACTGATGTGGGCCTCGACCCCAAACTGATACTGATGTGGGCCTCGCCCCCAGACTGATACTGATGTGGGCCTCGCCCGTATACTGATACTGATGTGGTCCTTGCCCCCAGACTGATACTGATGTAGGCCTCGCCCCAAACTGGTATTGATGTTGGCCTCACCCCCAGACTGATACTGATGTGGGCCTCGTCCCCAGACTGATACTGATATGGGCCTCGCCCCTAAACTGATATTGATGTGGGCATCGCCCCCAAACTGATATTGATGTGGGCATCGCCCCCAAACTGGCACTGATGTGGGCCTCGCCCCCAGACTGATATTGATGTGGGCCTCACCCCCAGACTGATACTGATGTGGGCCTCGCCCCAAACTGATACTGATGTGATGTTGCATATCAACATGTTGTATTGCCTCTTACGAGATAGTCCTGATAGCTAAACATATTTTTATCCTCAACGGATGCTTCGCGTCGAACCCAAAGAACCTTCAAAGTACTTAATATACTCAAATCTGATCGTCTGCATGAGTGATCTGAACTAGACTCCTAGTGTGTGTGTGTGTGCCAAGGCTCTTTCGCGGCTTAATCCTTAAGTAAGCCAACTCGATGATTTTGTCTTGGAGAATTGGATCGGTGGGTCTAACCAACCTAGATGTCTTGATCATACTCTGTGATTACTTCTTTGTACTCAACATGATATGGTTTTCTTCTTTCTTTCTTTCGTCTCTTTCTTTTCTTTTTTTCTTTTTTTCTTTTGAACTTTTTTTTCTTTCTTTTTTTCTTTCTTTCTCTTTTTCCGACACACCTACCCTTTAAGGTAGCATTTCTCCTCATGGTGGTCCTAATACTCGCCAATGGGTAGCTTCACGCTTATCGGTTATAGGTGGTCTATTTTTTCTTTTTCTTTTCAGAGACTTTTTTTCGTTTCGAACCATATCATATATCGTAGCATAAGTAAACCAAGATGGACATCCAGGGAAACGGTCATTCACTGATCCGCCATCTCTTCAACTAGTCATCTTGCCGACCACTCAGGCTTCCACTGCTAAGATCCCGTAATTAAGTGCTCTTGAGTCTAGCCGAGATCAACTACTCAAAATATCGGACGAGAGTACATCTCGAACTTATCGTTTCTAAGGTTTCACCCAAAGCAAATAATGTCATCACCGGACTTATGCCTAACCATTATGGACTAAAAACAAACAATTTTTTTCTTTCTTTTTTTTTCTCTTTTTTTTTTCTCTTTTTTTTTTTTTTTTGAGGCCCCCCAATGGTCTTCTTATCCTTGCCGTAAAATTTTCTATTTCTCGGTTTCCTTTTTTCCCCGACATCCAGGTTTGCTAAACTCTTCTTGACGAGTCTTCTTTTAACCCTAACCCAACGGATATCTATGATGGCTTTTAAGACACAAGGGTTAACATGATGCGTGTATGCATGAGATGCATGGAATGTGTGCGATGCATGAGATATAATATGCATGTGGTTGTCAAAAGCATAAAGGGGTTGCTTCTATAGGTCATACAACTACGGTTCACATGTGGGTTTATGTGGGTATAGACAAAGGCTCTCGTCGACGAAGGATTGCCCACAACTAGGTCTCCCTACTCAAGGGTCCGAGCGACCAAGTGAGCGCACCATTTTTATACACTGAGGTACGTGCCAACGAGTTATGGTGCGTGACTGACTGTCAAATGGATTTCCCGTTGTAGATTCCCCAGAGGGAGGGCGGAGCGAACTCTCTTAAAAACCCAAGCCTCTTAAACTCTTATTGCTTGGTGACAGGAATAAACAACGAGTCCTCCAAATTAGTACATCACAATAAACTACAAGTACATGATTATCTAGGTGCCTTCACAACTATTCCTTATAGAAAGGTAGTGAATGAAGGAAGACACCAAACCATTACCTAGCCTTAAAAGTGCCTTTGATTAAACCCCTTTCAACCCACGGTAGACACGGTTAACTAAAGCACAAATCGTAATCACTACAAGACATTATTTCGGAGCCGATTCTCTATCCTCAGTGGAGTCGCCAGACTGTAGGACACAGAAATCGGTGACGCTGTTCCGGGCTCGCGGCCCGGTTGGGAGTACGGAGTAGTGTTGGACAATTATGACCCATATCATCACTATTTATACAGAACATGGTGTTGTTGTACAAATTAACTATGTGACAAAGGAAAGTGCTCTTTTATCATTTGTAATTAGATTACCGGGATACATAAATGATAAAAGTCCTTATGATTAGTTCCGGATTGAGATGATATGAGACAGTATCAATCTACGAAGGTTTAATCATTAAAACATCCCTAGTCGTAGTATTATCGAGATTGGACATCGATAATGCGGAATAGACTACTATTGCACTTGTGCGAATTGTGGGAGCATAATGGCATAGTTCTCATATATTTAAGTCTTGGATACTTATGCAAGTGTAATAGGAACTTGTGTGTACCGATGGTACGGAAACAACTTCACTCTGGATAGACCCCTCGGAATTCCATTGGTAGTATGACTATATGTCTATGGAAGTCCGAATCAAGGTAGGTGTATTTGGTCTTAACCTGAGACTTGCACCGCTAATACTTGCGACAATCAATGTACTTTGGTTTTGGTCGTCCAGGGCTTTAATAGGTTCTGTGTACGCCTCTTCTGGGTATATTGAGAATCGTAGTGTATTGGGTGTGATGTCAAGATGGAAGTATCACTCCAGTTATAGTGGAGATGATGATCACTTAGGATACGGAACCGGTGCTCTTATATGCTGCAGCTATCGGGATAATATGACAAGGTCATAGTTATCCGATTATAGAGACTAGTTACCAGAGATCCGATATGTTCTTCGTACGGGACAGACACAATTCCAGCCCCAGGCCTAGCACGTGACATCTGATACTGGATCGCAATACGCAATACGACGTATACTACGTCTGATATAAATTACATATTTCTTTAAGAATATTTCTGGAGAATTGGGTAGGCACGGTACTTTGCTAGAAGCCAACCATGTCTTGTAAATCGGTAAAAACGTAGTACTAGGTACGTACGTATTCGGATAGTCCGACGACCGGATTTACTGCCAACATATCCGGGGATCTTATGGGTCGCTTCCCAAAGATTCACCGATGACGTATGACTCGCACATAATTAATCTAGGATTAATTATTAGAGAGAGAAAATTAATCTAGGATTAATTTCGAAGATATTTTATCTGGGATAAAATATTATTTAAAGAGAGAGAACGATTAATTTGGAATTAATCGATAAAATAATATATTTGATATATTAAACGAAATTAGATTTCGACGCGGAATTAAAATTGGATTTTAATTCGGGCGAACGAGTTAATTTTGAATTAATTCGCTAGCGACATGAATAGTAATTTTACTATGCATAATTATTTAATTAAATTTGATTTAATTACGTCGCAACGGAAAATTCATTAATTCGGAATTAGCGAACCTGAGCCCGGGAGTGTTTGCGGGCCCACTCGTATTTCGAATCAAGTGGGGCCCACAAGTCACATCACGCGTCACATCATTTGTCATTCAAGTGATGCAAGTCACATCAACTTTGAGTGATGAGATGCTTGTCACTTGTGATTGATGGGAGTTGTTGGAAGGCTTTAATGCCTTGTACAATTTTTGGAAAATGATATATGTATTTGATTTTTGAAATCAAACACAACAAAAACAACTTCATCTTCTCCCTCTATTTCCCTCAACATTCGGCCAAGGGCCATTTTTCTTCTCTCAAATTTCTCTCAATGCCGAGAGATGCAAGAAGGCAAAGGGAAATTTTGTGGCAAAATTTCCAAGGTGCTAGCACTTCCAAGGGGTCAAACAAAGGTGATAGGGAAACCCATTCATGAGCATGGAATCACCCTTTACAAAGCTTGGAGCTTGGAGCACACAATGGAGGGTTGACCGAAACTTGGAGCACAAATTTTGGGCATGGCCGAGAGCTTCCATGGAGGAGGAAAAGTTTTATGTTTATCGCATCGTAAATCCGATCAAAGTGAGTATTCCATAACTTTAACTTTGATGTATTCACACGTTTCATATGCTTAATTTGATCTTGGGATAACCTAGAAAGTTTGGGTTGACCGAAACTTTCTCACCCATCGCAAGGGATGACCTCAAACCGTTGGGTTCGGAATGGTCCCTTACTTATGCCACTTGTAATGAAAGGATTTATGCAATAGTACAACCAAATCTCATGCAACACATACCAGATAATTTAAGCAACATGCAAGTTTGCACACCCATAATCGTAAATGAAAAAATGAAGGCAAAATACATAATTCATGAACGTATTAAACAATAAAGTGCAATAATGTAACTAATAACAACTATAAAGGCATTAATAATAAAAGTGAGCACACAATCTCATGAGCATATCGAATAAATAAATGCGGAACTATAAATGATGATAATTTCCCAAGCGTAAATAATGAAATGATGTGACTAATCATATGGTGCAAAAGAAATGATCAAAGAAGCAAGCATGCATGAAATGTGACGAAAAGAAGTCTGTGTGTTCGTGTAGCATTTGAAAACACGTTCGAACGGTAAACAGAAGGTTTGAGTTTGTATAGCGTTAGGAAACGCATGCGAACGGGGTAAGACCTGATGCATGATAAAACAAAATAGATGCGCGTTCGAGTACCGTTCGTAAACACGTTCGAACGGAATGAGGCAGAATGCATACGTTCGTGTAGCGTTCGTAAATATGTTCGAACGGAATGAGGCAGAATGCATATGTTCGTGTAGTATTTGGAAACGCGTTCGAACGAGATTGCCAAAATGGCATCTGAAATGACACAAACACATGCATGGATAAACAAATACACAATGTAGGACCTCATGTGCCCGATGGAACACATTTCATATTCAATTAAGTGCACTTCGTCCGGCACAGCAAAACATCGTGGTAAAGGTAGCCTTTAGGCATTTCCCTCGAATAGATGACCTTTAATCCACCCTAGTTAGCCCATTCGCACTAGAATGCAATGCATGCGTAAATAAAGCAATGATATGCAAAGGGTAAATGACATAATAAAAGGCGCGGTAAAACATCGTGGTAGAGGTAGCCTTCAGGCATTTCCCTCAAATAGATGACCTTTAATCCACCCTAGTAAGCCCATGTGCATTATGTTACAATGCATACAAATGAATGAGACAATAATGTGGAACTCCGTATATCCGATTAAACATATCTCATTTTCAATCAAACATACTTCGTCCGGCACGACAAAACATCGTGGTAAAGGTAGCCTTTAGGCATTTCCCTCGAATATAGGACCTTTAATCCACCCTAGCTAGCCCATGCGCATTATATCATCAATACACAAACAAATAACGTACGGAAAGTAAATGGCAGAATGTAAAAATGTGAATAATAGACAAACAAGATAAAATAAAGTGAAACCTGTGAATCTCTCAAGTGGTACGTGGCATTGTATCTCGAGTGCAAACCGCAATACCGTCCATTCAGATTCGGCTACGGAATTTACGTCCGGGTTTCCATCCGATATACCACAAGAGATAACACATATTCCGTTCATCCTGAAATCACATCATGCAGCAATCCACAATACTCATGCGAAATAAAGTAATAAAATAAATAAAAATAAAGGATAATAAATAAATAAGGTGCCCTCAGGTCTAACCTCTTAAATCGTCTCTCGGAAGTGCGGTATGCGGCCCTCGGAAGGGTTGATGCTCCGCAACTCCTCCGGTTCACTGGTTCAACATTTTCCTTCGATGTTTAGCTGTTTGGGCTGCTGTTTTCACTCTGTTTCACTGCTATTTTCACCTTATTTTCTGGTCACTGTATTGAGGTAAATAGGGAACTGTTTCAGGTGCTGCTGGAAGGGATTTTGGTGTGAAAGTCATGGGCTGTTTCAGGGGTATTCGGGCGTGTTCAGGGGCTAACTTCAAGGACTGTTTTCAGTGGTTCAGGGGCTGGTTTCAGGGGCTATTTTCGGTGTTTCAGGGTAGTTTTCAGTGGTGTTTTGCGGCAGTTTTAAGGTACAGTATTGGGCAGTTTGTGGGTGATTAATATGGTCTGTATGGAGGGATTATTTTCGGTGGTTATGAGGGTTTTCTGGTGGGTTTATGCGGCAGTTTGGAGGTGCAGTTTAGGGGTAGTTTCGGTGATGTTGTGGACTGGTTAGAGGATGGTTTTTTGGTGCGTGAAGTTGAGGGCTTGCTTAAGGGTTTCACGGCAATGTGGAGGGAACTTGGGAGGCTATAGGCGTGAGTGAGTTAGGTTATTTTCTTTGTGTTTCGTGAGAATGAACTATGGGTTCTAAGGTTGGTTGAGGCTTCTTTTTATAGGCAAAGGGTTGGGGTTTACCTTGTGTGGGAAAGGAGTTGTGTAGTTATGGGAGATATTTTTAATTAGTGTGTGATAGACAAAAATCTTTTAATTAGGGAAGTGATTAGATATGATTGGTGTTTGATTAGGGAAGGGATTTGATTAGATTAGGAAGGGATTTGATCTAATTAATAAGTTTAATTTTTGACATGCATTTTATAGAATTAATGGTCTCATCAACGATCCAAATATATACTTCAACTATTCATCTGATTCGTTCGGATCATACATCATGGCGATGTGATGATCGAATAAATCGCATCAGATGATAACGTTGCAAATCCGCTGACGAAAGTAGTTTCTCAGTAGAAGTTTGAGCGATAGTACATAGTTCAAGTGTAGGACACTTGAGTGATTGGCTATAGGCCAAGTGGGAGGTTGTTAGACAATTATGACCCATAGCATCATTATTTGTACAGAACATGGTGTTGTTGTACAAATTAACTATGTGACAAAGGAAATTGCTCTTTTATCATTTGTAATTAGATTACCGGGATATATAAATGATAAAAGTCCATATGATTAGTTTCGGATTGATAAGATATGAGACATTATCAATCCATGAAGGTTTAATCATTAAAACATCCTTAGTTGGAGTATTATCGAGATTGGACATCGATAATACGGACTAGACTAGTATTGCACTTGTGTTATGGGAGCATAACGTCATAGTTCTCATATATTTGGGTATTGGATACTCATGCAAGTGTAATAGGAGGTTGTGTTTACCGATGGTACGGAAATAGCTTCACTCTGGATAGACCCCGTAGAATTCCATTGGTAGTATGACTATGTGTCTATGTAAGTCCGAATCAGGGAAGGTGTATTTGGTCTTAACGTGAGACTTGCACCGCTAATATTTGCGACAACCAATATACTTTGGTTTTGGTCGTCCAGGGCTTTAACCGGTTTTGTGTACGCCTCTTCTTGGTATATTGAGAATTGTAGTGAATTGGGTATGACGTCAAGATGAAAGTATCACTCCAGTCATATGGAGATGATGGTCACGTAGGATACGGAACTAGTACTCTTTAGTACTGCAGTCATCGGGATAATATAACTAGTTCATGATTATCCGATTATAGAGACTGGTTACCAGAGATCCGACATGTGCTTCGTACGAGGCAGACACAATTCCAGCCCCAGGCCTAGCACGTGACATCCGATACTGGATCGCAATACGCAATACGCAATACTATGTATACTACGCCTGATACATATTACATATTCCTTTAAGAATATTTCTGGAGAATTGGGTAGGCACGGTGCTTTGCTAGAAGCCAACCATGTCTTGTGAATCGGTAAAAACGTAGTATTAGGTACGTACGTGTTCGGATAGTCCGACGACCGGATTTACTGCCAACATATCTGGGGATCTCATGGGTCGCTTCCCGAAGATTCACCGATGACGTATGACTCGCACATTATTAATCTGGGATTAATTATTAGAGAGAGAAATTAATCTAGGATTAATTATGGAGATATTTTATCTGGGATAAAATACTATTTAGAGAGAGATAACGATTAATTTGGAATTAATCAATAAAATAATATATTCGATATATTATACGAAATTACATTTCGACGCGGAATTAAAATTGGATTTTAATTCGGGCGAACGAATTAATTTAGAATTAATTCGCTAGCGACATGAATAGTAATTTTACTAGGCATAATTATTTAATGAAATTTGATTTAATTACGTCGCAACGGAAAATTCGTTAATTCGGAATTAGCGAACATGAGCCCGGGAGTATTTGCGGGCCTACTCGTATTTCGAATCAAGTGGGGCCCACAAGTCACATCACGCGCCACATCATTAGTCATTCTTGTGATGGAAGTCACATCACTTTGAGTGATGTAATGGTTGTCACTTGTGATTGATGGTGGTGGTTGGAAGACTTTAAAGTCTTGTACAATTCTTGGAATTGTATTATGTATTTGATTTTTGAAATCAAAACATAACCAACACAACTCATCTTCTTCTCTCCATCTCTCCCTCATTCGGCCTTGGTGCCAAATTCTCTCTAATTTCCTCTCAATGCCGAGAGTTACAAGATGCAAAGGAAAGATTTGTGGCAAATTTTTCAATGATGCTAGCACATCCAAGGGGTCACACAATGGTGATAGGGAAACCCATTCATGAGCATGGAATCCATTCTCAAAGCTTGGATCTTGAAGATCAAACATGGAGCACAAAAGAGAGGCATGGCCAAGAGCTTCAAGGAATGAGCTGAAATTTTTTTGTGTTCTACGCATCGCAAATCCGATCAAAGTGAGTATTTCCGCTACTTTATTTTGATGTATTCACATGTTTTCATAGCTTAATTTGATCTTGGGAGACCTAGAAAAACCCAACATCTTGTATGTCCGATTGAACACATTTCATGTTCAATCGAGTGTACCTCGTCCGGCGCGGTAAAATATCGTGTCAAAGGTAGCCTTTAGGCATTTCCCTCGAATAGAGGACCTTTAATCCACCCTAGTTAGCCCATGCACGCTAGAATGCAATGCATGCGTAAATAATGCAATGATATGCAAAGGATAAATGACATAATAAAAGGCGCGGTAAAACATCATGGTAAAGGTAGCCTTCAGGATTTTCCCTCGAATAGAGGACCTTTAATCCACTCTAGTAAACCCATGCGCATTGTATTACAATGTATATAAATAAATAAGACAATGATATAGGACTTCGTATGCCCGATTAAGCATATCTCACATTCAATCAAACATACTTCGTCCGGTGCGGCAAAACGTTGTGGTAAAGGTAGCCCTTAGGCTTTTCATCCCTCAAAACGGAGGACCTTTAATCCAACTTGATTTGCCCATGCGCATTACATTACAATGCATAAATAAATAACATGCAGAAAGTAATAACATACTAATGGCTAAATCATGCTTAAGAAAATAAATAACTTATTAGACTAAATCATGCTCGAACACAAGGTTGGATGAAACGAAACATGTGAATCTCTCAAGTGGTACGTGGCATTGTATCCCGAGTGCAAACCGCAATGCCGTCCATTCGGATTCGGCTACGGAATTTACGTCCGGGTTTCCATCTGATATATCGCAAGAGAGAACAGATATTCCGTTCATCCGAAAATCACATCATGCACCAATCCACAATACTCATGCGAAATAAAGTAATAAAATAAATAAAAAATAGAAGAGAATAAATAAAAAGGTGCCCTCAGGTCTAACCTCTTTAGTCGTCTCTTGAAAGTGCGGTATGCGGTTGTCGAAAGGGTTGATGCTCCGCAACTCTTCCGGTTCACTGGTTCAATGTTTTCCTCTGCTGTTTCGCTGTTTGGGCTGCTGTTTTCACTCTGTTTCGCTGCTGTTTTCACTGTATTTTTTTGTCACTATTTTGAGGTATATAGAGGAATGTTTTGGAGATGTTTTATGCAGTTTTTGGGACTGTTTTGTTGTGTTTCAGGGGTGCAGTTTGCGGGTTTAAGGGTGCAATTTCGGTGCTGTTTCGGGACAGTTTAGGGGCTGTTTTAGAGTAGTTTTTCGGTGTTAACAAGGCATTTTCTGGACAAGATTTGCAGTGGTTTCTGGACGCAGTTTAAGGGTGCGTGAGTGGACTGTATTGTTGCGTGGCTTTGAGGGGCTTGTTTACGTGTTGTTGTGAGGCTTTGAGGGGCTTGTTTGCGTGTTGTTGTGAGGCTTTGAGGGGCTTGTTTACGTATTGTCGTGAGGCTTTGAGGGGCAGTGGATGTGGAGGGCTGTGTGTATTTGTGGATTATGAGTGGGTTGGCTGCTTGAAGGCGTGAAGAATGTGTTGAAGGCAGGTTGCGTGAAGGGGTTTTGAGTGAAATTGGGGCTGCTACGTGAGGTTACTGGATGGAGGGGGCTTTGTGCGTGAGGTTACTGGATGGAGGGTTTAGGGTTACGGCTGTGAGGATCTTTGTTTATGTTTGTTTTTGGCGTGAAGCTGTGTTGGTGAGGAGTTTATTGGTTGTTTATTTGTTTGTCGTGTGTAACGGCTGAGAGAGATGGATGAGAGAGAGTGTGGCGAGAATGAGAGAGCTTAGGGTTTTTTAGTTTTTGCTTTTTGAGTTGTGCCGTGAATAGTGAGCTCCTGGTGTGTGAATGTTAGAGAGGACAATGGTTGAATTTGTGTTTCTTTTATAGACAAAGGCTAGGGTTCATCCTTGTTTGAATAGGAATGGGATTTGTGTAAATATGGGGGATGTATTTTATTAGTGTCACACAAGGAAAGCATCTATTTAATTAGGGACAAGATTTGGCTTGATTAGGAAGATCATATATTTGATTTTATTTGATTTGTTTAATTTAGGTAGGTGATTTGTTATTTTTGGGAGGGATTTTGTGTCTTTGGGCGTGTGGGCTTGGTTTGGTGGGCGTGTGGGATTGGCAGCAAAACCAGAAGTACCGACACCGTTCGAACGCCGATTCGAACGCTACACGAACTCCCGCAATCTGCTTGATGTTCGAACATGCTCACGAATGCAGCACGAACGCGAAAGCAGTGAACATGTGAATTGAATCTAATGACATACTTATTCTTAATTTTCCCTTCCAACATTCTTTTCCCGCGACTTCCGCAACCTAAATAGTAGTGCCTACGTACGAGACTCATCATCGGGACTTATATGCAAAAATGCAGTGCCTACACCCATGAAATTTTCTCCGAGCTTTATCAGAAAATTCTTGGAAACGACTTAGAGGCAGTGGGCCTAGTGTGGGTTTATTGGGCCTAAGTGTTCTAGAGTTGGGAATGGCTATATCCTCCAACAATTTAACAAGCCAAAATCCAAGCCCAATAAGAATCAAACATTTAGCCCAAAGTCCTCCATTTTTCTAGATAATTCCATAACTTTCATAGATGTTTTTTAACCTTGAATGATTAAATGACAAACGAGAAAAGAAAACAAAAGCCTTCATTTCTTCCCCGTGGCCGAAAATCACCCTAAGAGAAAATTGAGGGAATTTCTTTCATTCCTTAGCAAAATCTCAAAGGAAACCAAGACTAATTTACTTCAAGCTAAGTCTAAGTAGGGAAAATTGAGGCTTAGAGACTCTATTGGTGGTGGCAAAGTCTTTGAATTAAGGTAAGGAAAACTTAACCCAAATCTTGGAATTTTGAGTTTTGAGGTATGGATGTTGATAGTATGTTTTTGAATGATAGTATTGTGATTATTGATGATTGTTGGGTTGAGAAGCTCATGTTTGGGTAATTTTTGGTATCTCACCCTAATTGAAGTACTAAGTAAGAATATTAGAATTTGGGGGCGTTGGGATGTTAGGAACTTAGTATATCAATAAATTCAGTGTTGGGAATTTCTTTTGATTGAATAATAATGTAAATTGTGAGTTGATTATTGAGGAGGTAAAAATTGACCTTGGAATTGGCCGAGCGTCGCGACGCCATTGGGCTAGCATCACAACGCGTAACGAGGCAAAGCCTCTGTTTCAGACCTGATGATTGAGCGTCACGACGCTACTGGCCCAGCGTCGTGACGCGTATCAAACCAGAGCCTCTGTTTTGGTTCTTCTTCATGAGCGTTGCAACGCGTGCCTCCCAGAGTCGCGACGCGCAATAGAAGTTGCTCTCTACCTCAACCCAACCCGGGCGTCGCGACGCGCATACATTGGCATCGCGACACGTGACCATTTTAAAAAAAAATAATTAATCCCTTCCACTTTATTCAAGAGGTTAGAAGACACCCTAAAGGACTCATAGTAACGTAGGGACACTCATGCACGACATATAGAGATGATTATTTAACCGAATTAAGAAGTCTATTTAATTTCGAATCATATCTTACAACTCACATTCTAATTAAGTTTATCCAATTTGGATATTCAACAGGAGCCACGATCTCCCTCAACAACGTGAAGCGGAATTAACCAAACTTCAAAATTTGTGAATGAATGTTTTTCTTTTCAAAGTTGTATTTACTTATATGTTTTTGAATTAAAACTTATTTTTTTCACACATAGGGCGTTCTAGTTGTTTTATGAATAAGAACATTTTGAGAAGTCTTGACTCAAAAACATGATTTTAGTGATTTTGGAGGCATGAGGGAAAAATCCACCTCAATATGTAACTTATGGAATTGACGGACAGAGAACGTGTGCACACGTAGTTCAGGACTAGAGATGATTGATGCCTATAGATCCTAGTTCAGGGTTAGGGGGACGTCGATATGTAACGCTCCTAGACCCTAGTTTTAGGGTCAGGTAGTACATATATCAGCACTTCTGGCTCTAGTTCAGTGGCTTGGGGGACGACGATATGTAACGCCCCAATACCACTAGTTAGGTGTTGGGATGTATGCCCTAGAGATACATGTGATGTAAACGGTTTCATGTGTTTTTGAAATAAAACGATTCACTATTCATTTATCAAATTGTTTGTTTAATTTTCGCATATTATATATCTTCTTAAATACCCTAGATTACTTATGTACCTTCAGACTTAGTGTATGAGTGTCATATACAAGAGGATTTAAGTCTGAAGTTAGTAATCTTAAATAGTCCATAAAGAGCAAACAAAGCGGGTACTTTGTTTGTGGTTTATCTATATAGCTGCGGTCTTCTATATTTGTATGGCGATCTTAATCCGGATCGTCCATGTAGAGACATCAGAATGGACTGGACCCAGATAGAAATGACATTCTTATAATATTCGTTAAGCAAAGAAGTCATTTCAATCTACTTGATGGTCATATATGGATTGATCTTAATCCTGAGTGTACTACGAACTCCTGCATGGCAGGCTGTGTCCTTTGATTTACAAATGTGAGGTTGGTGTAGCAGTCCCAACCAATAGCTACGTACTTTTGGGGCACATTTTTTTTTTGTAGCTGGGAACATTTTACATAGACATAGAGTTCACTCCTTCTTGCGAGAAGTAGATGAGTATCTTTCTTAAGGGTTGATTCAATACTTGAACGATTTGAGCGCTCAAGTCTTTCTATTACGAACAGAAAGATTAATATTCATAATAGTTATGAATAAATCGTTCATTAGAGAATCAATGGTACTTAAGGTAAAAATAATTAGAGGGGTATAACGGACATTATGACCCGGCTCTAATTACAAGATACTCGTGAATGATCAATTCGTATGTAATGACTATATCGATGGACAACGACTTAGTTCGACTTAATATTTCATCTGCGGCAACGAGAGTGCAACTTCGGATTTTTAGTGGAATAATCCAGAGTTAATAATTCGGAATATCTAATTAAGAGCTTAATTAATATTTCGAGATTATTGGAGCTCGGAAACGTGGGTCCATTTGGTCCCTGTGCTAGCTCGATTTACTATAGCGAATTTAATATAATTGGATAGTCTAATTATATACTCACAAAAGAATAAATATTATTAATATGATTAATAATATTAATTATGTCACACTTGAAACTATACATTAAAAGTTAATGTATGATATTAATAATTATATGATAATTATTGAATTATATATATGATATAATTTAATAAGTTAAGATTGTAATTTCTATATTATGGGTTTTGGAAACCCTTGATTTAATTTTGGAAGTAATGACTTTCAAAATATAATCATATATTTAATTTGTAACATATATTGACTTTATGGAAAGTAAATAATATTGTTACAAAATTAATGAAGAAATAAAGGGCATGGGCTGAATTCCTTGATGTATAAGGAATAGGATTTGTTTATATTGGAAACAAAATTTAAAAAAAAATCCTAGCCTTGGCCGAATTCCTTGGTGTATAAGGAATATGATTTGTTTATTTTGGAAACAAAATTTAATCCAAAAATCCTAGCCTTGGCCGAATTCTACCTTAGGGAGGGATTGGTTTTTTCTTTGAGTGAAACAAAATTGACATAAGTATAAAAGGAAAACTTGATTTTCTTTTGAGTAGTGCTCTCATTCCAAACCCTATCCACCTTCTTCTTCTTCACAATTCTCTCAAAAGTTGAGAAACAATTTTGAAGAACAAGAATAAGAAAAATATTATTAGTGTGTGATTTAATCTCTAAAACCTTTAGGGATTTGTTGTGTGTGTAGCCCACACTACTTTCCGTTGGTAACGAGATATAGCTCGGAAGATCTTGTGGCGTTGAAAAAAACATATTATTCTTTTCATCTCCATCTCACGACATTGGGACAATTTTATTGCCCATTGCCGTGAATCACTTGGTTGATTCGGGACTCAATTTGTTTCATTTTAATTCGGGTTTTGGGAAACACCTTGGGGACTTTTTGGGGCTGAGTTAGGATTTTTTTTTAGTGGAAAAATCAGACCTAAAACGCTACAGCAGGTCACGCAAATCAGGGGTTGGTTTGGGTGCAGTTCGCGTGTGTAACGTGTGTAAAACAGTCCAATAATTCACTGCAGTTCGGGGGTTGTTCGGGGACTGTTTCATGCGCATTCTGAGGCTGAGATCTTGTCTGAAACAGAAGCAAAACTTCAGTATAAGTTCTGGTTCCATTCGGCTTTAAGGAAGGGAAGACAGAAAAAATTTTCAAGGTCGATCAGTGTGCCTAATCGCTTCCGCTGCGCGAGGAAAGCGTTTCCTACAATTGGCATCATGAGCGAGGTTGAAAAATATTCTTAACCCTTCACTTTTTCATTTAAAGTTTCTGTTTTTAATATATTTATATGAGTTATAAATATGATATGCGTGTTTAGATGAGTGGGCACATTGTGATATTCATATGATGAATGGTTTTGTTATTTCATGTGATGTATGGATTTTGCATGGTCGTAAATTTTTCCGGCTCTTATTTTTGTAGTTGGTTTTGTTTTTTTGGATGTAAGGCCATAAGGCCATTGTTTACATTTGTTGTAATTTTAATTTTCAATGTAAAGTTTCAATTTTTTGTAATTTGGAGCACCGAAGTCGCAAAGGGAGCCAACACCACTTTGGAGCGGGATTTGAAGACCAAGGAATGCCTTGGTGAATCTCTTGTATTAATTAGATTAGCATAGAAAAAATAAGAGTCCGGTCAATGCAAAATATTTTGTTGTTGTTGTTATATGTATGTTTATTTCGAATTGTTTGAATAACATGTCATATCATATAGCTTAGGGTGCCCACTCATGCATTTTACTTGCCATAACATGTCATAGATGCATTATCATTATAGACATAAAAATATGATTTTATGTAATTTAAAATGTTTAAGTTAGAAAATGATATGCATGAAAATCAATTAATTAGATTAATTGGATTTATGGTTTAAAATTTGAATTCTAATATATTGGGCTTAATTAGTGCATAATAAATTCAATTGGTATATAGGATGGAAACCCGGACATAAATTTCATAGCCGATTCCGAATGGAAGGTAATATGGTCTGCACTCGGGATACAATTTCACGTACCATTGGATTTTATAACGCACTAAGATTTATTAAAATGTTTAATTAGATTTTTGACCATTTAGAATTCCATGATTTTAGACCCTTAAGTGCCTAGTATTTTAAGAGTTAAAATATTATAGCTCACTTATACCACTCTAATTAAATTAGTTTAACAGAGTAAATCTGTTAGTAGAGACTGATGATATATTAGTGACACAATTTTAATAGTTAAAATTGATTAGCTCACTTATGACATACTAGTGTAAATAATTAATTATGCTTTAGCCGCCATAAGTTTATCCACGCTAGTTAAAATAAAAATATTAGATATTTTAGATAGAAACCTTAATTTTTAAAATAGTGAGTGGGAGAGGGATATACGACAGTATATCCTGCGATCTCCGTTGTTAGTCCAAAAACGTGAGATTCAAAAGGCGCCTCGAGACGGCTTTGTTTTCGTCCCCCTACGGATGGTGTCCATTTTGGGTCAATATCAGGTTTGGGTTCCGAGAGGATATGGATTCTAGATGTATCTTGTGAACTGACCTACCCTACGGCGACACTTCACTCGTTAAGTCAAAGAATCATGAAACGGCGGGTTACACTCACAAAGGAATAATTAACTGTTAATGAAATTCCTTGATCAAATAAAACGGGTAGTTGTTTAATATAGGAATAAAGTTATTCTCGCGCATATATTAAATTGACTGAGATTGTCTCGATCTATCATGCGAGTACTTGACCAACCCTACGGCGACACTTACTTGTGGGATGATAGATTTATGTGGCATAGTAATTCTCTTAGGTTTCTAATTCATTATTCATGGTTCATGCATCATGTTTAATTTTATGCCAAAATTTTTTGATGATTTTAATATGCGTGAATGAATGTTAAATGCAAATTTATTGTTATTTTTCAGCCATGGTTTCGTCTGTCTCAATTATTTCCATACTCTCAAACGATAAATTAACCGGGGAAAACTATGTTAAGTGGAAAAGTAAACATGAACGCTATCCTGGTCTGTGAAGACCTAAAGTTTGTCCTGACGGAGGAACGTCCTCCCGAGCCAGCC
>SKCR01005789.1:0-24727 GCA_019454045.1 Zanthoxylum bungeanum | reverse complement strand
TAAAATGACGAAACTACCCCTGGACCAAATTTGGCCCAAACATATATATATATATATATAAACATCATCAATATAATCCATATAGATCATAGATCATGTATTATTTATCATTAACTTTAGTTTAAAAGAAATTGAAACGCTATCAAAGATTAAAAATGAATATAATTCATCTCTCAATACTAATATAGTATATGTACCATAAGATCTTTTATTTCATTCCATTTGAATTTATTTTCACACTAATTTTAGCTCAAACAATTTTAGAAAGACTTGTGAAAAGAATACATATCATATCTTAGTAGTTGTACAAAAATAATTTTCATATAATTATAGCTCTAGTTATAGTATATATACCATAAGATCTTTTATTTCATACCATGTATATTCTTTTTAACCCAAATGGGTTGCCTCAGTGGTAAAGACTTTGGGCTTGAGTGGGTTGTTCTCTCGGGTTTAAGGTTCAAATCCCACTAGATGCATTTCCTTGTGGTCATGTCAAGTGATTCTAGAATGATAGTTATGGCTCTAATCTTTCATCTAGAGTTCCAAATTCTAATTTTATGTCTATTTCCAACATAAATATTTTGATCCAATTACAAACATATTGTGTTTATACACTTCAAAAGCATCCCAACACAATTAATTAGCATAATTTCAACATTATATATCTAATACATAATTCATCACTATATGTCTCACTAATGAAAAATATAACTTTTGGAGAAGAATAGCAAGATTGATTCAAAGATCCAATCTACTTCTCATTGTTGAAATGTTGTGGAGAAAATCAAAAGTTAGCAAGTTTGACTCTAAGATCCAATCTTGATTCCAATGCTAGCAAGCTTCACTCCAAGATCCAATCTTGATTTCTCCTAATTGAAATGTTGTAGAGATCTCACAAAGCTTCTATAAACACTTCTATAACTTAAGCTAATTTCTATAATTCTTGCTTGTATTTAGCTTTCTCAAGCTTGATTAAAACATTTGCTCAAACTTGCTATTTGTAGCAAAACTTAGGTAATTTTTAATTAATGAAAGTTCTAATCAATTTTTATATGGGCTTAATCTAATTTGTCCAAATATGTATAATTAGGTGTGACTGATCTCAATTGTCTATCACTTTGATTTAATCCAATTAAATCAAGACAAGAATTATGAAATGGATTAGTTCAATGTTTGCCACTTTGATTTAATCCAATTAAATCAAGCCAAATACATCTATAATTACATACTTGTAATTACCATAATATCCTCAAATGGTAGAGATAATTATGAAATTACGACAAAGACCTTGTGTAAATATTGAATTAATCCGATTAGGTCAAAGTAAATAATCAATGTTATCCAATAACACTTGATTATCTTAGTTGATAATTATAATATCAAATTTTATCTTTTATCAAAATAATAGGCTACCCAAGTGCTCAACGAGTACACTTCATATTGGGACTCTATAAGTCCAAACACGTTCGTCATATAAGTTTAGCTAATATGTACGCAATTCGGCCACATCCGAATTCGTGAAGAACACGAACGAACTTTCTGAACTATACAAGTCGAACTCATCACATATGTTTATCAATCTCATCGTCGTAAGCTATTTGAGTTGTGCTTAGGAAACATAGAATACACCGTCAAATTTCTGAGGTGTACATCTCATGTCGACATATCCACGATTCTTTACAATTGATGCAATCCATCATAGGTGATCGGCTTTGGCCAAATTCTTTAAGAATCGTGACTTACTCACACAGATACCTAAACCTCTTATAGTACACATACGGGCTGACAGATCCTATCTTGATACGCACTTGATTAACGACTGCATCAGTCCACACCCAACGAACATCTAGATGTCATACCATGAAATGTTTTTGACATACATGACATCAACGTGTGGAGGATCTCATACAAAATCAATGTTATCATATATTCAAAGGATTACATATGCTACTCAACTCGATGAGATTCCTATTGACGGTGGTGTGTACTTCCAACTATTATGAATCACTTGTGAGTCATTCAGTATTCAGTTCAACCAATACCCACATGTTTATACGAGCTTCCAAAGCTCATGGTACATCGGGTTAAACCATTGGAACTTCAATTCCAATATACGACATGTACTAGTCTTCTAGGTTATAGGAATTCGACCGTATTCTAGTCTTTCCAATTCCTCATCGACCTTTCGGTGATGGCAACCAAATGTTATCCTATAGTCAAAATCAATATTATCATATAGTCAAATTATTACATATGCTAGTCTTATAGGTTATAGGAATTCGACCGTATTCTAGCCTTTCCAATTCCTCATCGACCTTTGGGTGATGGCAACCAAATGTTATCATATAGTCAAAATCAATGTTATCATATAGTCAAATGATTACATATGCTACTCAACTCGATGAGATTCCTATTGACGGTGGTGTGTACTTCCAACTATTATGAATCGCTTGTGAGTCATTCAGTATTCAGTTCAACCAATACCCACACGTCTATACGAGCTTTCAAACTCATGCTTTCTCTAAATTCTCTGATAAGATTTTGAGAGATGGTGTCTTGTGTGTTTTATTTTTTAAAAGTTTTCATATATTTCTTTTTCTTTTAGTAATAAAATTATGAGTGTTTTTTTCCAAATTATGAGTTGCTAATTTCATACTTTTGGGGGTAAAAGGGTGAAACTTTTAATATGAAAATTTAGATTAATCTTATTTATATTATAATATATAAATTATAATATAATGATTAATATAATTTAATTTAAATCTGGATTAATTATTGACAAACATTGTTACCGTCTATATGACTGATTTTATTTATTTGGCATAATTAAGTACCTAACTGGACTTGTTATAAACAAAAGCTATCACCGCATTTATGGCTGGTTTTATTTGTTTTGACATAATTAATTCCTGAAATAATTTAATTAAGTAATAATGATAATTTATATATTATAAAAAGTAAGATTTCTAAATTTGAAATATTAAAAGTGGATCCCCTAGCCCAAGTATTTTATTTTATTATTGCAGTTTAATTTAAAATTTTCAATCACTCAAACAATTCAAGTCTTTTTATTTTTACTCAAATTGTTATTTTATTTCACTAAATTTATTCCATGTAAATCGATCTCGGACTTACCGGATTATTTTATTACATTGACACTATTATACTTGAGAGTAAAGAACCACGTTGTGAGTGTGTGTGAATTCTCACATCCTCTCCTCATTAATACTTTAAGAAAAATGCCAAAGATTAAACTAGATACAAATTGACAAATTATGTACTTATTTCTTATGAAAAACGAAAACTATGGATCCAGACAATAAAAGCCTTTTTTTTTTTTTTTTTTTTTATGATTTTGAGTTTGTTTTTGATATAAAAATTTGCTATTTTATATTTGAATTTGTAAAATCCTCAAATGACGTGGTTTGGTGGTGTAGTATTTTTCAGATCCTGAATTCGAATACAGAGAATGCGTTTCTTATAAGAGTATGAGACATATGAGGGTTTTACCTCCTCTTCTTAAGTCCGGAATAGATGGTTTAACGGTAGGGTTTCCAATAATTTCAAAAAAATTTGTATCTTAATTAATATTATTATATATCAACTTAACATCTTATCCAAGAAGTTGCCTCTTTGATCTAAGGCTAACCCATCGTATTCTTGCCCAATGACATCATAAATATGAATTTGTTGGCTCACCATATGTGTCAAATCTTGGAATCATAAACTTATTTTTGATATATATATATATATAATAAAGGAGAATGGTGTTGGAGGAAAGAGAGTGTATCCAACGGCTCTCTTTATGTGGCTTAATTAACGGTCCAGATCATTTCATTGGTAATTGGAGGAAAGAGAGTGAATTGATTGATGGAAATTGTCAAAAAATTTCAAATTTTCAAATTAAAAAATAGAAAGTTAAAATAAAATCATTTAATTAAAAAATAAAATAATTTAATTTTGTAACATCGTGCTGTAGGCACGAGCAAATACTGTAACACCATGCCGTAGGCACGGGCATCATTTAATTAAAACAAAAAATCATTTAATTCTGTAACACCGTGCCGTAGGCACGAGCAAATACTGTAACACCGTGCCGTAGGCACGGGCCAAATACTGTAATATCGTACCGTAGGCACGGGCAAAAACTAGTATATATATATATATAAACATCATCAATATAATCCATATAGATCCTAGAGCATGTATTATTTATCATTAACTTTAGTTTAAAAGAAATTGAAACGCTCTCAAAGATTAAAAATGAATATAATTCATCTCTCAATACTAATATAGTATATGTACCATAAGATCTTTTATTTCATTCCATTTGAATTTATTTTCACACTAATTTTAGCTCAAACAATTTTAGAAAGACTTGTGAAAAGAATACATATCATACCTTAGTAGTTGTACAATTTTTTTTTCATATAATTATAGCTATAGTTATAGTATATATACCATAAGATCTTTTATTTCATACCATGTATATTCTTTTTAACCCCATGGGATTGCCTCAATGATAAAGATTTTGGGCTTGAGTGATTTGCTCTCTCTCGGGTTTAAGGTTCGAATCTCACTAGATACATTTCCTTTGGGTCATGCCCTCTAGTGTAAAAAGTCAGCGACTTACCCTGATCTATGGTGGGAAATTTTGAAGGCATGAAGCACAGATCCCAAAAATTAATCGAGGTGCGCGTAAATTGGTCTGGACATCCCCAATTACCAAAAAAATGTATATTCTTTTTCACTAATTTCAGTTTAAATAATTTTACAAAATATTTACAAATTTTATTATCTTACCATACATGTCATGCTTATATTTTTCCACTAACTTCTATTGTAAGAGATAATCTATCATTTTTCTATAGCTGTAATTTTATTTTATTTTTGGAAATAGTTGGAAATCTCACCGTCAAATCACTCATTTTGGGCTTAAACGGAGCAGGTAAAATCTCTGACTGTCTCAGACTCTTACAAGAAATACATTCCCTGAATTCGAATTCAAGACCTCAATGTGAGATCCTAAACCCTACGCCACCAAGTCATTCCCCTCGGGGACTCTAAAGCTGTAAAATCTTTACATATATATCATTAATATATGTGTAATTCGGATATAGTCCGCGCTTTACACGAATTGAACACATTTTTGACCTTCATGATTTATTCTTATTTAGTTTATTATATTTTTGTCAATATATATACACACATAATATTCTTAAAATGGATGGATGAATTCCTTATGAATGTATAACCGAATAACATATAATATTTCGGACGAAAATCTAAAAAGATCATTCATAGAATTCTAACACCCGTAGTTAAGTTGTACTTTTAAAAAATTTACATTGTACTTGAGAAGTATTTACCTATCTTGTCAGACCATCTAAACAAAAATATTAAGTGTTGCTCTACTCAACAATCCGATTTCATTTAACTTATTCTAATTTTTTTTTTTTGAATCATTGAAAATCTCATCAAACCACTCATTCTGAACTTAAGCGGAATATGTAAAATTTCCGACTGTCCCAGATTCTTACAAGAAACACATTCTCTGGATTCGAACCCAGAACCTTAATATGAAATCATCAAACCACATTTCTTGAGTACCTTATTCTAAAATATGTTTTACTGTAATTTACCACCCATTCTAGGCTTAAGCGGAATATGTAAAATTTTCGACTGTCCCAAATTTTTACAAAAAACATATTTTCTGGATTCGAACCCATAACCTCAATATAAAATCCTGAATGCTACATCATCAAACTACATTTCTTTGGGGACCTTATTCTAAAATATGTTTTACTGTAATCACAACAACAATCAATTGACGATTCTTTGAGAGCATAGGATTAGCTCTCCTCTAGTAAAAATAGCAGCTGCTATAATATTATGGACCATCAATGAATACCATGCAAACCAAAAGCATAAAAAATATGACAAAATGAAATTTAACAACCAATTGTAGTACAATAAAACAAAATTTTAATTAAATAGTAAATAACAGATTTTTTTTTAATTAGTTAAACTACTAATAATATAAAATTGTACTTTTAACTAAATTATTGTCGTCTTCATCAAAATCAGATTCAGATCGGAACTCTGTATCAAAGAGTCTTTGAGCAGCTTTCTCGCTCTAATGTCACAAAAATCGTTTTATGAAGAAAATACTGCACACACAAAAATATCAAAAATATTATGTGATATATTAAGAATAAAAATATTAAATTTTCATAATTATTAGTGTGGGGTCTGTTCTTTGCGCAAGTTAAGTAAAATTTAAATGATATATTTTTTTATAGTAATAAAATATGAGGAGAAATCTATTTATGAACAAGGTTTGTATTTTTTTTTTACATATGTGACACTTTAAAATAAAAAGCAATGAATTTTTATATTTATATTTACTAGCGTGTTAAATGTTATTTTATTATAATAATCATATGTAGCGATTTAGGAAGAAGAATACTGAACTTATATTTATATATATATATATATATATATATATATATGATGTGATATAAAAATCATTTTAGGAAGAAACATCGGCACAAAAAAATCCTATATAGCGCTTGAGGAATAACTTAAAAAATTATTTGTGGTGTTTAAAGAATAAAAACACTGGATTTATATATATATATTATAATAATAATAAAAAAAAGAGAATTAAAATCACAATATACAACTCAAAAAAATTGTAATATCTTTGGCATTTAACATTTCGATAATCTTAGCATATATAGTGACCCTTGAAGCATTATATATACAGACAATTATGATGTGCATTACAGTGAAAAATAATCAAAAGAAATGGAGATTCTCAAAGTTAGTTTGCTTCTAGCACTTATTTTTCTTTGCTCTTCTTTTGTTGTCAATGGAGAATATAATTCTCACAACCAAGGTTTCAAATGGTCTCTCAAAGGATTTGTTTCCAAAAAAATTTATTTGGAGCCTAATCATGAAGTACCAAGTGGTCCAAATCCAATTGGTAACATCGTACCTCCTCCTCCTAAAGTATCTATTTCGAGGAAATTTTCGTTCGAACATAATAACGATATATCAAGCGGTCCAAATCTAATTGGAAACGGATTTCCTCATTCCAAATGATTTGTTTCGAAGAAACTTTATTTAGAGCCTAATAATGCTTATTGTTAATTGTTGGAATTCAATAAAGATTTAGCTTTAGAATTCAATAAGGATTTAGTTTAAGCATTCATAGTGCAAATCCATACATTGGAAAACTATATTTTAGGAAGAATTTATTGCTGCATCCATTAATGCAATTTCTCTATTTGGTTACTACTTATTAGTATCCTGCTACCGCATCTAGGGGTGGCAGCTTTGGACCGGCCCGGGATACCAAAAGCTCGATCGGGCTTTGGACCGGCCCGGGATATCAAAATCCCGAGCCGGGCCCTATAGACAGAGCCTGGTTTTAAAAAATAATTCACAAAAATTCAGTAATTCACTCTCACTCACAGCCCTCTGCCTCACGCCCGAGGCAGGGGGCTGAGGAGGTGATATATCATGGGTTGGATGTATATGTCATCTCTCTCACAGCAGGCGGGCCCCACATAATTGTGGGGCCCGCCTGCTGTGAGAGAGATGACATATACACCCGGCACATAATATAATTTTCGAGGGCTGAGAGTGAATTCACAAATTTTTTTTTTTTAAAAAAAAAATTCATTTTGCTTGATATTCACAAATTTTTTACAAAAATTAAAAAAATAATAATATTTCACAAAAATTCAGTATTTATTTGTGATTTTGTGGAATTTTGAATTGTTAGTTCATGGATGAAATATTGAAAATTTTGATGTATTTATAAATTGTATTGCAATTTTTTCATTTAGTGTGAATGTATGATGTATTTCAATATTTGTATAATATAAATTGTATTTGTTTTTTTTTTTGGGGAAAAATCGGGCCTGACTTTTCTCGGGCCTGGGCCAAATTTTTGTTGGTCGGGCTCGGGCCGGGCTTTTCAAAGCCCGCGGCATCTCATCTTATTTATATATGCTCTTTTTTTTTTAAATCGTTAGAAACTCCACCGCCAAATCATCCATTCCGTGCTTAAGTGAAGCAGGTAAAACCATCAGCTGTCTCAAGCTCTTACAATAACGTACTCCATGGATTCGAACCCAAGACCTTAAGGTGAAATCATGAGCCCTACACCATTAAGTCACGTCTCTTGAGACTATATATGCTCTTTCTCTGCACCTTTTTTTTAAAAAAAAAAATTTAAGAAAATTTTTTTTAAAAAAAAAAACTTTATTTCCGATTACAATTGAGATAAGCTTCACATAATCCTTTATTTATTCACATTTGAAATTTTTAATAATACGTTATCATCGTCTGAAAATTAAATAAAATAATTTTAAAAAGTTAATTATATTTACTCTTAAATAGTTTACCCATATGAAACCTGTCTTGATTTATTGTTCAAAATGGTATAGTAAGGTCACGTTGATAAAATTCTTCATCAAATTTTTTTTGTCTTCTCAATAGTAAATTCTTTGGTAAATTAAGTTTCTTAAATATTTGAATGCAAAAGTTTAAAAATAAAATTAAGTGGCCATCTTATGTATGTGGGTTAAAAATAAATAAATCATAAAGTAGAAACATTTATACACTTAGTTTAGGTCATTCCTATATATATTTTTACGTGAATAGACCCGGTCATCGGTTCGGTTCGATTTCGAACCGTCCGGTTTCTGATTCCACAATAATGTGGAACCAATAACCAAAATTGAACCGTCCAGTTTATAGTTCCACAAGAATGTGGAACCAATAGCTAGAACCGTTCGGTTCCGGTTTCTTTAATTTTTTTTTAAAAAAATTGGAAAATAATTATTAAAAAATTTATAAGGGGATATTATTACCAAATAAATATAATAAAAAAATTATTTATTTGAATTTTATTATATTAAATTAAAAATAAAAGTAAATAGCTATTATTTATATTATATTTGAACCGAACCGTACAGAATCAGTTCCGGTTCCGGTTCCCGAATCGGAACCATCTGGTTCTTTTCGGTTCGATTTCGATTTCAAACCAGAACCGTGACCGAGTATAGAATAGAACATGTAATGTAACATTTTAGGGCAGTGAATGCAATCCATTCTTTCACCATTTTAGGCCACACCTTTTGATTCATACACTAAGAATTTAGGTAATGTTTCTTTTATAGCAAAATATATATAGTGATAAGGATTATTATAAAATTATCTTAGAGATAATTACATAAATTTATCTAATCATAATTTTAAATTAAATCATATAAATGTGTTATCATTATTATTATTGTGTAAGTATAACCTCAATGAGAAGAAAATTACTAATTATTTATTGTTTTTTTTCCTAATATGTGTTTTTTTAATTAAAAAATTAAGACGTGATACAACAACCCAATAATCTTTGGGTTTATTTGGAAGGTATGTAAATGGCTTGCCAAGGATGGGAAATCTACTAGGAAAAAAAAAGGTGAATGATTCTTTTGATTTTTTGTCTTTATTAAAAGATATTTTTATCATTATTGGTTTCTGATAAATTTTTAATACTGTAATTAATCTTTGATATTAAATCAGTCGAAAAAAATAAAAATATATCGGGGAAATGTATATGATTAGAAAAATTGGTTCGATCGTTTATTTTGGGGGGATATGGTTTGGTTCCGGTTCCGAACCTAACCGAATCGGAACCGGACCTAACCTTAGGTTACAGTTTCAAATTATATGGAACCGTATACGAATCGAAATGAGTTTCGGTTCGGATGTTGGAATCGGAACCTGTTCGGTTCGGTTCCAGAACCGAATAAATTCGGAAAAATTGGTTCGATCCTTGGGGGGGGGATATGGTTTGGTTCCAGTTCCGAACCTAACCGAACCGGATCTAACCTTAAGGTTACAGTTCCAAATTATATCGAACCGTAACCGAATCGAAATGAGTTTCGGTTCGGTTCGGATATTGGAACCGGAACCTTACGGTTCCATCCAATTCGGATTCGATTCACTTCGAAACTGTGGTCTAGGTATATATGACCTTTTAATAAATGAATGAATTAGTTTTTGTATAGATACTGAATTATCAATTTGAATGTAAAACATTTTACTATCATAGTGTATTTTTATGTCACTATTTTAATAATGAGATGAAATATGGTATTAAAAATGTAAGTTATTTACATTTTATTATTAAATTTATAAAATAATAATAATTGGATACTGCAAATTTTATCAATATTATATTTTACTACTAAATTTAGGACAAACTAATATTTTACTATTAAAGTTATAAAAAATATAACATTTTACTATTGTTGACGGCTGATTTTGGTCTCAGGGCAATATGAGAATATTACCCCAGAACAACCCTCCCTCAATAGTGAATTTGTTTGGTTATGGGGGAACCAAAACAAATTTAGCAAAAGGCAGATAAATACACCAATCAACAAGGAGATTTAACGTAGTTCGGCGGATCAGATCCCACCTATGTGTTGGTTTCTATTTAGGTCCCAAGATCATAACAAGCATGAAAAACATGTGTGAATACATCAAGGAGATAGCGGAATACTCACATCGATCGGTTGAGACGATACGGCAACAAACAAAACGATTTTGGCCTCCATTTCCACCCCCACTGCAGTGCAGTCCACTGCCATCACTTTTCAGTTTTGGATCTAAGATTTGGAGCTTCAATCTTCGTCGTTTGATTCCCGGCTCGTGGGTGGGTTTCCCTAACACCTTCGTATGCCTCTTAGAAGTGTACTAGCACTTGAATCTTGCCACAAAATCAAGCTTCTTCCTCTCTTGGACTGTCACGTTTTGGACAGTGTTCACAGCCCCTTGGGCGTGAGCTTTGGAGAGAAAAGAGAGAAGGAGAGATGGATGGAGAGAGAGAGAGTTGTCTAGGGTTTTCTCAATATTCATCTAATGAATTATATCCTTTACAAAAGTGTAGAGATCCCTTTTTTGTTATTCACCTTTAGGTAAAACCATTTTCACTTTTACCCTAAACTTGGTAGGTGTGGGTAAATGGTTTTTCAAAAAACAAAACAAGGTAGTTGGGTGGTAGGTACACATACCACACATGGGCCCCACATATTTGAATTCAAAATTCAAATATCTCTACGAACATTTGTCGCGGCTCGATTTCGTTTAATCCGATTAAACGAACTTCCGTCGCTAAATAATTAAATCTAATTTAATTAAATATCGATGCCTCGCAATATATTATGAACGTCGTTTACGAATTAATTCTAAATTAATTCGTTCGTTCGCATTAAAGTCCGACTTTAATTTCGTAATGAAATCCAATTCATATTAATATATCTGATATATTAATTTTAGCATATTCGAATAAATTAAATAGAAAAAATCAAATTTAACTATTAAATTTATTTTACCGATTAATTCCAAATTAATCGCGTTCTCTCTTTAGACGATATTTTATCCCAGATAAAATATCTCCGTAATTAATCCCAGATTAATTTTCTCTATCATCGAATTAATCCCAGATTAATTAAAGTGCGAGTCATACATCATCGGTGAATCATTGGGAAGCGACCCATGAGATCCCCGGATATATTGGCAGTAAATACGGTCGTCGGACTATCCGAACACGTAAGTACCAAGTACTACGTTTTACCGATTCACAAGACAAGGTTGGCTTCTAGCAAAGCACCATGCCTACCCAATTCTCCGGAAATATCCTTACAGGAATGAAGGATCTGTATCAGGCGTAATATACATCGTATAGTGCATATCGATCTAGTATCGAATGGTCACGTGCTAGGCCTGGGGCTGGAGTTGTGTCTGCCCCGTACGAAACACATGTCGGATGTCTGGTAACTAGTCTCTATAATCGGATATACATGACTGTAGGCATTGTATTTTTGCATGTGAAACCCGATGATGAGTCTCATTTGGAGGCACTACCTTTTGAGTCACGGAAGCCGCGGGAAACAGATATCGGAAGGGGAAATTCAGAATAAACAAGGTTCACTGTTTTCGTTCGTGCTGCGTTCATGTATACGTTCGAACGCCAAACAGATTGCGGGCATTCGTGTCGCGTTCGAACGGTGTCGGTAATTCTGGTTTTGTTGCTAGCCTTACACCCAAGCCCAATTAGCTCCCCAAAGCCCATAAAACACATCTCAATTTAATTAAATTAAACAGTGAATTAAATAAAATATTTAAACCATTTACCAATTAAATAAAACACAAAATATAATCATACCTAATTAAGATAAATCAAATATATTAACTTCATAACTAAACAAATCACATACTAAATTAAAAAGATGTTGTAGACAACAGGACCTGGGCGACGCCGTTCTAGGCTCGCGACACTAGTTGGGAAGTACGAAATAACATGGAGTCGCCACCCGGTGTGAACCGGGACAAAGATTTAAGGCCGCACTCACCCCTCGCAAGGGAATACCTCAAACCGTTGGGTTCGGAATGGTCCCTTACTTATGCCATTTGTAATGAAAGGATTTACATAATAATTAATCAGGCTTAAGTAACACTTATTCCTAAGAATATCATGCTTCTATATTCATGGGTACAAAATAACACTCATACATACATTTCGCATATATCTCATATCTAATAACACATGTCTAACAAAATACCTCAAAGTAACAATGAACATACAACTTCATTCAGCATATCATATTCATGAAAACACAAGCATACATAATATCCGCACAAGCATACATGTGAGCACTCTTCCAAGTGATACGTGGAATTGTATCCCAAGTACAGACCGCATTACCGTCCATTCGGAATCGACTACGGAATTTATGTCTGGGTTTCCATCCGATATATCACAAGAAATAATACTCCAAAGTCATCATGGCATAGGCATATGAATCATAATGCGTTAAATCAAGACCAAGGCAAACGACGCAACCAATGGAATAAACATGCTTTTCATTATTATGTGCACAAAGATAAGAATGACTATGTGTGGTTCCATAAAAAATCACCTAAGAAACAATTATACATGGCATGTGATGAAGATATCTCAGTTCAGTGTGTTCACGTTCGTGTAGCGTTCGTAAACGCGTTCGAACGGAAATGAAACAGAATGCTCACGTTCGAGTAGCGTTCGTAAACGCGTTCGAACGGAAATGAAACGAATGCTCGCGTTCGTATGGCGTTTGATAACGCGTTCGAACGGAAATGAAACAGAATGCTCACGTTCGTATGGCGTTCGTGAACGCGTTCGAACGGAAATGAGACCTGATGCATGATAAGGCAAAAATGCATGCGCGTTCGAGTTGCGTTCGTAAACGCGTTCGAACAGGAACAGACCTGATGCATGAAATGGGACGCAATACATAAACAACAAAATAAAGGGGCGCGGCGAAGTACTGCCGTAAAGGTGGCCTTTTGGGGCTCTTGATCTCTCAAAGAGAGGACCTTTAGACCAACATACTAAGCCCATGCGCGTCACATCACATCATGCATACAAACATAAAGACAATCATATTATTCTAAGTATGTCCGATTGAACGTGTCTTGCATCCAACCGAACACGTGTCAACCGGCGCGGCAAAGCATCGTGGTAAAGGGCTTTAACCCCTCCCCATAGGGGATCTTTCATTCCACTTACTAAGCCCATGCGCTCGATTGAGTCATGCATAAATAAGCAACATGCAGAATTTAAGTGACGAAAAATAAATAAATAAAAGCAACACAAAACAAGAGAAGGTGCCGTTTACTCAAGTGGTACGTGGAGTTGTATCCCAAGTACAGACCGCACTACCGTCCATTCGGATTTGGCTACGGAATTTACGTCTGGGTTTCCATCCTATATACCACAAGAGACGACACTCTTCCATTTCATTCAAGCCACAACATGCATCCATAAACGACTCTCATGCGAATAGAATTCAATAATAATAAAAAAACGAATATAAACTAATAAAAAGTACCCTCAGGTCTAACCTTTTAAATCACCTCTCGGATGTACGGTACACGATCGTCGGAAGGGTGGATGCTCCGCAACTCTCCCGGTTCACTGGTTCACTGTTCTCGTTCGTTGTCTTACTGTTTTGAGTCCGTTTTGCTGCTGTTTCCTTGTGGTTTCATTGCCGTTTTGCTACTGTTTTTGGGTGTGTTCTTCCTGTAATTTTCCTGTGTGTTGTGTATCAGCTAGCCAACTAGGGTTGAGAAGGTTGGTGAAGGGTTCTTTTTTAGGCAAAGGATTGGGCTTGACAAGGAAAGAGATTTGGCTAATTAAAGAGGAATTTGATTTGGTTTGGTTAAGGGAAGTCAAAGATTGAGGGGGGGGGGGACAAATCTTGGCTAGATAGGGAAGGTTGAATATTTGATTGGCTTGGTTTAGGAATACAATATTTTAAGTTAGGAATAATATATTGGTTGATTGATTTTTAACTTGGTATGATTATATTTTGATTTAGTATGTGATTTGTTTAATTTAGGCATGATTTTAGTTTAAGTTGGTAATTGTTTATTTTATGTTTGGTATATGTTTTATTTAATTATTTAATTAATTTAATTATTATCTTATTTAGTTAATGTTTTAATTAATATTTATTTATTTAAATTGGGATGTGTTTTATGGGCTTTGGGGGGCTAATTGGGCTGGATGTGAGGCTAGCAGCAAAACCAGAATTACCGACACCGTTCGAACGCTTCCTCGAACGCGGCACGAACGCCCGCAATCCGTTTGACGTTCGAACGTAAACACGAACGCAGCACTAACGAAAACAGTGAACCTTGTTTATTCTGAATTTCCCCTTCCGATGTCCGTTTCCCGTGACCTCCGTGACTTAAAAGGTAGTGTCTCCAAAATGAGACTCATCATAGGGTTTCACATGCAAAAATACAATGCCTACAGATGTCATCAATCATAACCAATCTAAAGATATTGTATTCCTAATCTAGCCAAGATTTGTCCCCCCTCAATCTAATCCTTTCCTTGTCCAACACCAAATCAAATCCTCCCTTTAATGCACCAAATCCCTTCCTTGTGAGACAATGTGAAGCCCTAACCATTCTCTATATAAACAACCTCTAACCAAGACATGCACTCACACAGCTCATACACATAATAGACACACAACTCACACAAATCACAAGAGAAAAGAAAATAACCCCAAGCCTTCACATTAAAAGCACCTTCACAAACCGATCAGCCCTACACGCCCATAAACCTCACAAATCTCCTCCACTCCATAACTGAAAATAGCATCCCCCTAAGCCTCCACACATCACCGAAAAAGTACCCCCAAACGGCAGCCCAAACACGCTCCATACAGTAGCAAAATCCTCTTAAAACATTCCCTAAAAGACTTAAAGTAATAACATAAAAAAACTGCATTCATAATCCTTAAAATAATCACACAAGACTGCACTAAGAACCCACACAAAAACTTGGAACAATCCATTGAAACGTCAAAACAGGTGACCTGAACAGTGAGCAGCAAAACAGAGGCCGAACAGTAGCAAATCGGAGTCAAAAGCAGCAGCAAAAGACGGAGAACGACGACTCCAAACAGTGAGACAACGAACGAGAACAGTGAACCAGTGAACCGAAAGAGTTGCGGAACATCCACCCTTCCGACGACCGTGTGCCGTACATCCGAGAGGTGATTTAAAAGGTTAGACCTGAGGGTACTTTTCACACTCATCTTTTTTTGATTTTTGTTATTTATTTTGATTGTATTTTACTTATTTGTTAAACCTTGTTTGTGTATGACGTGTGTTGTGGGTATTGGATGAATGGAAGAGTGTCGTCTCTTGTGGTATATAGGATGGAAACCCAGACGTAAATTCCGTAGCCGAATCCGAATGGTTGCTAGTGCGGTCTGTACTTGGGATACAACTCCACGTACCGCTTGAGTAAACGGCACCCTTTTTTGTTTTGTGTTGTTCTGGTTTATTTATTTTTCGTCACTTGAATTCTGCATGTTGCTTATTTATGCATGGTTCAATCAAGAACATGGGCTTAGTAAGTGGAATGAAAGATCCCATATGGGGAGGGGTTAAAGCCCTTTACCACGATGCTTTGCCGCGCCGGTTGATGTGTGTTCGGTTGGATGTAAGATGTGTTCAATCGGGCATACTTGGTTTGATATGATTGTCTTTATGTTTGCATGCATGATGTGATCGAGCGCATGGGCTTAGCAAGTGGAATGAAAGATCCCCTAGGGGGAGGGGTTAAAGCCCTTTACCATGATGCTTTGCCGCGCCGATTGATATGTGTTCGGTTGGATGTAAGATGTGTTCATCGGGCATACTTAGTTTGATATGATTGTCTTTATGTTTTTATGCATGGTTCAATCAAGCGCATGGGCTTAGTAAGTGGAATGAAATATCCCCTATGGGGAGGGGTTAAAGCCCTTTACCACGATGCTTTGCCGCGCCGGTTGATGTGTGTTCGGTTGGATGTAAGATGTGTTCAATCGGGCATACTTGGTTTGATATGATTGTCTTTATGTTTGCATGCATGATGTGATCGAGCGCATGGGCTTAGCAAGTGGAATGAAAGATCCCCTAGGGGGAGGGGTTAAAGCCCTTTACCATGACGCTTTGCCGCGCCTCGCATTGTACTATTCGCCATTTATGTATTGCGTCCCATTTCATGCATCAGGTCTGTTCTCGTTCGAACGCGTTTACGAACGCAACTCGAACGCGCAAGCATTTTGCCTTATCATGCATCAGGTCCCATTTCTGTTCGAACGCGTTCACAAACGCCATACGAACGTGAGTATTCTGTTTCATTTCCGTTCGAACGCGTTCACAAACGCCATACGAACG
This sequence comes from Zanthoxylum bungeanum, assembly GCA_019454045.1. NCBI lineage: Eukaryota > Viridiplantae > Streptophyta > Magnoliopsida > Sapindales > Rutaceae > Zanthoxylum > Zanthoxylum bungeanum. The sequence goes on along the minus strand of SKCR01005789.1, from coordinate 7,927 downwards.
TGAGCAATCTGTTTCATTTCCGTTCGAACGCGTTTACAAATGCTACTCGAACGAGAACCTTCTGTTTACCGTTCAAACGCGTATACGAACGCTGCACGAATGCCCACGGTAAACAGATCCTCTTGCATCACATTACGACATGTCCATCTTAGCACATAGTTCCCCCCTTTTACGTTATGCATTTGTATTACCTCTCTAATTGTCTATTTCCGTTATGCGCTTAAATATCTTTTCTTAATATGCATGCTAGTAAGAACGCTGTTTGTTTGCGCTTCTGTGTCCACCAATGCGTTCATTAATTTGTATGCTTGCCGTATGATAATCCTTATCCATGCAAATTGAGACATAGATTACATGCAAATAGGCTGTATGCGAATTCGAATATATGTTACATATAAATTTAGATGAACCTGTTGATGTATGTATGTGAATTTAGAAGCATGATATTCTTAGAAATAAGTGTTACTTAAGCCTGATTAAGTTATTACATAAATCTTGTCATTATAAGTGGCATGAGTAAGGGACCATTCCGAACCCAACGGTTTGAGGTCTTCCCTTGCGAGGGGTGAGTGCGGCCTTAAATCTCATTTTCCCGGTTCACACCGGGTGGCGACTCCATTATTCACTTGAATTCTGCATGTTGCTTATTTATACATGGTTAATGATGCGGCCTTTCTCGAGTCGGGCCTGATTCGGACTGCTCCTCCGAAGGTCCCGGGGCGGATATGTGGATTTTACTAACCTTCTAACCAGTCTCATTGTTTGCTTATCATGATGATGATTTGGATTTTCTTGCTCAGATTCTGGACTGATAACTCTTCTTGCTCTTGCTTCCTTCCTTCTCTCTTTTCTTTTTTTTTTGTGTATATGCATGTCAAAAAGGCCAAAATACCTTGATCAACTGGCTGGCGCGACAAAGAAAACCGGCCAGGTTGGGATCGGGTCCTCTCGGAGACGGCCAGCGACTGATGAGGCCAAAGGAGTGACTGAGGAGGCAGCATTGTTGGCTATCCAAAGCTTATCTTCACCTTCCAGGGTATCGCCATCAGTCTCCTCCCGTCCTGCCAGCCCATCAAAACCTACCAGAAAAAGGAAGCGTCCATTCGGGGCGGAGGAAGCCGAGCTGGTCCGGGAGGCGGAGGAGGAACATGTACTAAGTAAGAGGCAGCCCGTTCGGAAAGAGAAGAGAGTGCCGAAGGGTTCCTCCAAAAAACTGAAAGGCGCCGTGATTCTTGGCGTAGATGACATCAGTCAGGACATTCGGGAGGCCACTTCTCATCTGGTGCCGACAATCAATGAACTGGCCGAGGCGGTCACTCCGGCCAAAATTCCGAGATACAAAGATCTCTCTCCCGAGGATGTGGTTACCCTGTTGTGTTCTCAGATGGCAAATGTAGTTATTCTTCCCTTATTCTCGCCGTGAGTTTTTAACTTAGTTTGATTTCTGATTTTATGTTTCTTTTTGGCAGACGACCTATCTTGCGGCCAAGAATAAGGATCTTCTTCTGAGCCTTTTGTCCGAGGGCGGCCAAGCCCGGAGGCTCCAGAACCAGCTTAGTGAAATGGAGGCCGAGCTGGCCCTTAAAGATGAGAACATAAAGAATCTGGAGCTGGCTGCTGTTGAGGCCCATACCACAAATAAAGCTCTCAGGGTCGCCGCCTCTCTAGAGAGGAAGAATGCTGATGCCGCCAAGAAGGACTTGGAGGCTGCCCAGGCCGACAACAGGATCATATAAGTGGAAGTGCGCAGCGTTGAGTCCAAGCTGAGGGACAAAGATGAAGAGCTGGTACAGGTCCGGGATGAGCTTAATAAGAGGGAAGCTGAGTTGGAGGCTGAGAGAGACGTAATCCGCCTTGAGGGGGTCGGGGACTGCCCCGAGATCATCCGATGGTACTGCCCAACCTGGATATGGGGCATATCCACGCGGGCATCCGCTTCTGTAAATGGGAAATTTCACAAGAAGAGTTTCAAAAGTGGTTACCCCTTTCTCCTGAAGAGGTGATGGATCCCAACCCTATCTCGATCGCCCCGGCTCCTGAGGCAGACCTACCTGAGGCCCCTGTTCTTGAAGAGATTCGGTCTAAGGGTACTGCCCCTGCTCATGAAGCCGTAATTTTCGGGGCCTCCCAAGCCAACCATGTGGTATCCATTGTCCCCTCTCCCGAGGCCGAGCCCTGCCAGTTGCCACTGGTGCCTTTTGAGGAAGAAATAATTGCCCCTGCGCGGGCTGAACTGTAGGGGATAACCCAAATGGGGCCCCGTGTAATCCCGAACACACTTTGTTTTTTCTTGTAATAACTCTTTTTCATGACCCTATTTATGTGAATATCTTGTATGCTTCCATTCCATTCCACTTTTCTTTTTTGATTCTTCATGACTTGCTCCAGTTGCTCTCCCAAAAACGTCCACTTGAGGACCGACTCCGAGCTAGGAGAAACACTTAGCTCTGGGGGGATGTTACGTCCCCAGACCAAAAGGATGGATTCGGTGGGACGTAACCCGACCCCGAGCTGAGAGAAATACTTGGCTCTGGGGGAATGTTGCGTCCCCAGACCAAATGGATGGATTCGGTGGGACGTAACCCGACCCCGAGCTAAGAGAAATACTTGGCTCTGGGGGAATGTTGCGTCCCCAGACCAAAATGATGGATTCGGTGGGACGTAACCCGACCCCGAGCTGAGAGAAATACTTGGCTATGGGGGAATGTTGCATCCCCAGACCAAAAGGATGGACTCGGTGGGACATAACCTGACCCCGAGCTGAGAGAATCAAAGTGGCCTCGGCGGAATGAAATCCAGTCCCGAGCTGAATAACCAAGTGGCCTCGGCGGAACGAATCCAGCCCCGAGCCGATTAATCAAGTGGCCTCGACGGAACGAATCCAGCCCCGAGCCGATTAATCAAATGGCCTCGGTGGAACAAATCCAGCCCCGAGCCGATTAATCAAGTGGCATCGGCGGAACGAATCCAGCCCCGAGCCGATTAATCAAGTGGCCTCGACGGAATGAATCCAGCCCCGAACCGATTAATCAAGTAGCCTCGGCGGAACGAATCCAGCCCCGAGCCGATTAATCATTGGGACTTATTCAGAAGGGAAGTGAATCAACCTTTTGAAGCCCTACCGAATCTGGCACGGGCGTCCCCTTTCCAGACCGGCGAAAAAACAAAAACAAAACTCTGGAAAATAAAATTAAAAGGCGGGGGCGACTTTAGCACTTATCCCAAAATAAAATGTTAAAGTGTAAACAATCGCACGGATTCCTTAAGACAGCGTCCTGCCCGAGGTTTCCAAAACACAATCCTGAATCTTTCAATTCAGAGTCCCGGTGAACCATGATTTGGATCAAAGAGTGTTTAAAATGGTAAGGGCACATCCTCTATACTTCTGGTCTCCATGGAGCTTGTGTACTGTTCGAGGGCTCCTCCTTACAACGCTGGAGCAAGTATACGCTACGAGAGTACAATCCCTTCCCGTGCTACACTTCTCTTGGATCCAAATGATCAAAGAAATAGGGATCAAAGAGTGTCCGAGACATTAAAGGCATATTCCTCATTATGTTCGGTAACACTGGAGCAAGCAATCACCACGGGGGTATCGTCCCTCCCCGTTCTATGCTTCCCACGGATCCGAATGATCAAGGTAATGGGGATCAAAGAGTGTTCGAGACATTAAGGGTGTTGACGGCTGATTTCGGTCTCAGGGGCAATAAGGTTTTTTACCCCCGATACAATCCTCATCCAACTGTGAATTTTTTTTGTTTATGGGAAACCAAAAGCAAATTTGGCAAAAGACAGATAAATATACCAATCGACAAAGAGATTTAACGTGGTTCGGCGGATCAGATCCAGCCTACATCCACGGGCACAGAACGAACGATCTTTTTATTACTGAGATATGCTTCTCTGATATCTCTTGTGTTTACAAGTCTCATGGTAATTATATTCATGCTCATACTGATGCCCATTACTTACACTTTCCCATTCTATTTATAATAGTGAAGAAATCAGATTCATTTTCCCATAAGGATTCCTAGTTGAAAACTACCTTCACTTCTCATATCCTATTAGGATACTGACTCATCAACTTTTCCCCATGAAAGTATGATAACTTATCTCCTTATCCCATAAAAATAGGATAATTTATCTCCTTATCCCATAAGAATATGATAACTTATCTCCTTACCCTATAAGAATAGGATAACTTATCATCTGGAGCATATCTCGCTATCTGGTCGATCTTTATGAGGTCGGTCACAATGGTCCTCTGAACTGAGAATGATGCTATCGATCTGACAATACCTTCCACCCGAACTTAAGTGGTCGGTCACTAATCACCAAGTGCTAGGCCCCTTACTGTTGGCATATGCAACATCGAATGTCGGGTCGGCATTAGTGGTCTCGATCAAGAAGGGAGTTACCTTTTACCCATGCCGTACTGCTTAAATATCATAGTGATTAAAAAACACCATCAACAAAAGGGCATTCTCCTCCTTATGTTCGGTAACACTGGAGTAAGCAATCGCACGGGGGTATCATCCATCTCTCGCTATGCTTCTCACGGATCCATTAATCAGGTAGGTGAGGATCAAAGAGTGTTTGAAACATTAATGGCATTTTCCTCCTTATGTTCGGTAACACTGGAGTAAGCAATCGCAACGGGGGTATCATCCCTCCCCGTGCTATGCTTCTTTTGGATCCATCGGGTAGGCAAAACATATGGTAACGCATTCCTTGCGTTTGTATCCCCCAAACTGGTCAGGCAGGTTATCCTACGGGGGGACTCCCTCCCCGTGATTACCATCCCGGAATGTCCCTGGTACATATAAGTTGTGGGGTAGTTGTGCTCCGGCTATCGCGAAGAGTTCTCATGCTCTTTTATACCTCTTCCCCATTGATGTGGTCTTGATCTTTGAAAGTGGAGCGAGTTAGGTCGGATTGTCTATGCCAGTGATTTTTATGGTAGCACTTTGTGATTGGTATGTCATGGGTTTGATGCCTCGACCTCTGATCATCCCTTCGTTTCGAGTATGTCCCCGGAATTTTGAATATGGCTTTCAATTTTAATTAGAAGAGTGGGTGGAATTTTTTGAAAAGATAAAGTTTTATTCATATTCGGAGACATACTGCCCTTCTTACAGCTCTCTGCGGGGCATTTCGAGAAAGGCTTTACATTGAGCTCCTACCCCTTGTCGGGTTGCTGCAAAAAAAGAATCTACTGAAAGTATTTTCTTAACATCTCGGTGTTCCAGGGTTTCTTTAATCGCGTGTCGTCCAGATGTTCTAAGATGTAGACCCCTGGCCTTACCACCTCTGCAATTTTATAGGGCCCTTCCCACTTGGCTCCTAACGAGCCTTCTTCCGGCCTTCGAGTGTTCAGAGTGACTCTTCTTAATACCAGGTCGCCTGGGAGAAAGGCGCGAGTTTGAACTTTTTGTTGTAGAAGCGGTCCATCCTTTGTTGATAAACTGCTATCCTCATGGCTGACTTCTCTCTTTTTTCCTCGATCAGGTCGAGGTGGCTTCTGATAAGCTCTTCATTCTTTCCGCTCTCAAAACGACCTTCTTCCGGCCTTCGAGTGTTCAGAGTGACTCTTCTTAATACCAGGTCGCCTGGGAGAAAGGCGCGAGTTTGAACTTTTTGTTGTAGAAGCGGGCCATCCTTTGTTGATAAACTGCTGTCCTCATGGCTGACTTCTCTCTTTTTTCCTCGATCAGGTCGAGGTGGCTTCTGATAAGCTCTTCATTCTTTCCGCTCTCAAAATGACGGACCATGTGGGTAGTTATTCCGATCTCTGCTGGAATAACTGCTTCACACCCGTATGATAAGGAAAACGGGGTCTCCCCTGTAGAATCTTTATAGGTCGTCCGTGTGCACACAGTACTTCCGGTAATTCCTCGACCCATAAGCTCTTGCAGGATCCGAGCCGAGCTTTAAGATTTACCTTGATGGTTTTGTTTGCCGCCTCAACCTGTCCATTTGACTTGGGGTGGGCTGGTGAGGCGAACCTTAAGGCGATCTGGAGGTCTTCGCAGAGTTTCCTGAATCCATTGCTATCGAACTGTTTTTTGTTGTCGGTGACGACAGCCAGTGGGATTCCGAACCAGCAGATAATATTCTTCTTCAAAAACTCTGTGGCTTTCTTCTCTGTGATGGTGGATAGGGGTTCGGCCTCCACCCATTTGGTGAAATAGTCTATGGCCACGATGGCGTACTTCGCCTGTCCACGTCCCTTTGGCATTGGTCCGATGATATCTAGCCCCCACTAAGCGAATGGCCAGGGACTGAACATGGTGGTTAACTGCTCTGCTGGCTGGTGGTGGATATTGGCATTCTTCTGGCATCCTTCGCATTTCTGGGCTACTCTCATGCTGTCCTGATGCATAGTTGGCCAATAGAACCATTGCCTTAAAGCTTTAAAGGCCATTGATTGTCCTCCGGCGTGACTCCCACAGATGCCCGCGTGAATTTCCCTGAGTATATAATCGGCTTCTTCTTCCGCTAAACATCTTAGGAGGGGTACTGTGCGGCCCCTCCGGTAGAGCACTCCTTCGATCAGGGAGAACTTGGTGCTTTTGAATTTTAGTTTCCTGGCTTCCTTCTTGTCCTCGGGTGTCTCCCATGTTTCCAAGTATTTCTTAATTGGCTGTATCCACGAGGCTTTGTCTTTATCCAATAATTTTACTTCGAGTTCTCCCACGCTCTTTTCTCGGATGCAGATTAGAGGGACCATTCTGGGGTTCTCTGATTTTATCGAAGATGCGAGCCGTGCCAAGGAGTCTGCCTCGCAGTTGTTTTCTCGACTAATTTGCTCAAAGTGTACGTCCCCCATTCTTCCCACCAACCTTTTTACTTCAGCCAAGTAGGCTATCATACTCGGCTCTCTGGCTTGGAATTCGCCTTTCAGCTGCTGACAGCTAGCTGAGAGTCACTTTTCTTCTTATTACTACGTCACAGACTCCTACCAACGGCGCATAGCTAAGACCAGCCAAGATTGCCTCATACTCTGCTTCATTGTTTGTGGCCTCGAAGGCGAACCTTAGGGCGAACAATACATCTTCACCTTTGTCGCTTTTCAATATGATTCCAGCTCATTTTCCTTGTGAGCTGTCAGATCCGTCTACTGACATCTTCATTTGCCTTCCCCCACAGTCAAGACCTGGGGTTCTGTGAATTCTGCAATAAAATCTGCCAAAGCCTGCCCATTTACTGCCATCCTTAGGAGGTAAGAAATGTCGTGTTCACTTAACTCCACCGACCACTTCATTAGCCTGCCCGAAACTTCTGGTTTTTGTAGAATCTGTCTTAGAGGATAATCGGTGTAAACCCCAATAGGATGGTTTTGGAAGTATGGTCGTAGTTTCCGGGCTGCAGTAATCAATGACAGGGCGACCAGTTCATGTACCGGATATCGGGTCTCAGCATTTAACAGGGCTTTGCTGACATAATATATTGGCCTTTGGACCTTATCGACTTCTCGTATCAGCACCGAGCTTACTGCGTGCTCTGTGTTGAATTTTTCTAAGGTCCCAAGATCAAATCAAGACATGAAAACATGCGTGAATACACCAACGAAGATAGCGGAATACTTACATTGATCGGTTACGTCGATTTGAAGACGAATCATGCCCAAAAACGCACTGCCTTTGTAAGCCCACTGCAGCAGTCCATGCTCACTGTCTTGGCAGTTTCGGGTCTCAAAACGAAGCTCCATCCGTCGGATGAATCCCCCCTCATGGGTGAACCTCCCTACCACCTTCGCAAGACTCGTAGTGTGCTAGCACTTGCGGTTTTCACCATGAAAACCCAACCCTTGCTTCCCTTTTGTGTCACGTTTTTCTGGTTCAAAACCAGTCCCCATTCAAGCTTTGGGCGTGAGAGAAGAGAGAAAAATGAGAGAGAAGAAGTTTTGTGTTAATTTTAAAATGAT
>SKCR01005788.1:0-25298 GCA_019454045.1 Zanthoxylum bungeanum | reverse complement strand
CTTATCGGTTGGATTATCTTTAGATTTTTTTGGAGTCCGAGGTTTTCCTTCTTTGGCCACCTTCGGCCTGTGCTTTTTCCTCCTCGGTTTCTGCCAAGGCGTTTTGTTCAGGTCAACAACTCCTTTTTCAGGATTCTCATTCTCCTTTATCTGTGTGGAAACAGCTGAAACCGATGCATCTGAAACAGTCTCTACGAGTTGTTTATTGTTCTGGATTTCATTGGAGACAACTCTTTCAGCAGCAATGTCATTATTCTGTTCATCTCTTTCCTGACTTGTTCTGTCATCGGAGCATAAATTTACTAGTTCAGAAACCCGTTTGCTTTTGACTTGCATGGCTTTATATGGTGTAATGGGAGCAAACTCAGAGATAATCTGGGGAGAGGCTCCATTTGGCGTTGTTCCAGGATGGAAATTAAGATTGAAGGTATGCTGGTGAGAAATGGAAACCTCATCTATAGAGAGAGATTTTTCAGCATGTCAGATTAATGGAAAGCTACAAAAATATTTGAAGTCAAGGCAATACGAAAAAATTGTTATTGATGAGTGTGTGATTGTTTTTCGGGATATATGAAAAAATATCATTTTCTAGGAACATTCAGATAAATGGTTGGTCGAAGCTCTAACAAATGATGCCAAAACTTTTGGGAGACATGAAATACAGTGGATACAGCAATTAGATGACGATTGAGAGGTCACTTAGTGGGATATGGTGCATGGGGAAATTTAACTCCGAATTTGTTGCCGATTCTCGTGTATCCTCATTGTCACACCTTCTGGCCTACAAGACGGTATTTAAATAACAATACTGCTTCTTACATGTGTGAAAAACAAGGGTTCTGACACATATGTTATGGAATCTTGTCAACATTTTAAACCTAAAAATATGGTTACTTCAATTGAAATCTCTTCCTCCCTATGTGCGCGCAGGTGTCTGTCTACATGAAAAACTCTTGATATTTTTTTTTGGAATTAAAAAAAAAAAAATAGAAAAGGAGCTGTCTAAAGCAAACATAATGCCAATTTCCAGTTTCTTGTTGGTCAAAGTCAATTTCAGAATCATAAATGGAAACGAAAGAACCTGTTGGGGTGTCATCATTTCCTTGCAAGGCTGCATTAGCAAGAGCCAAGAGACTTGCAAAAGGCACATCTTTATATTTAGCCAAGGGGTTGATGTCAAAATCTAGGCATGCTTCATTATTGTCACAGGTAACGCCCATTTTTGCAGCATCTGCATTATTAACACATCTGTTCATACTATCGCAATTGGCTGATTTGACATAAATAACCGCTTTATTGGATTGAGAATCTTGGTTACAAACTGAAGAAAAGCAATCTGATCCCTGGCAGTTTGGTTGTTCCGGCAGGTTGGCTTGCCCGTTTACGTAGATTGGCATTGGTTTTGGCAGATTTGGCCTAAATGGGGTTGCTGGAGTCCATGAGCCCCAACTGTCACACTCCTTTCGGTCAGGTGTGCCACTATTCATTGCCTGGCTTTATAAAATTATGAAGTTGTCTCTCTTGCTGGTCTGCTTCTTTCTATCAGAAACTGCCTTTACATTGCTCGTGAATTGCCAAATAGCTGGCGAAATTTCTTTGCGAATCTCATTCTACACAAGCATCCTGCTGAAAATGCAGCAAAAGCAGTCAGATGACAGTTCTCTGTTTAGCTGAAACCTCGAAAACAAGTTTTACATAATTCCGTAAAATACTCCAAAATTGCTCTTTAATATCACACATATCTCTCTCACCCCTCTCACCCAGACCCTATAAATGAACTCTGTTTAACTGCAATTACAGAAATCTGTTTTTTATATTTAATTTTGAAAATAAAAAAGATTCTAGATTTGCTTTAGGTATATAAATTTATTTATTTCACTTCAATTAAATATGTCCTTGCTACTGCTAGTAAAAGATAGCACAACAGAATACAAGAAAATCCCTGCAGATTCTCTGAGTCTTAAGTAATCTCCTTATATAATAATGCTTCTTTATTCTCTTATGTTGTTGCAACTTGCAACACAATAACGGAAAATTATAAATTCCTTAAATAACAATTAAAAAGTATTAATCCTTAAGCCACCTTACCGTGGACCAGAGTCAATGCCGGAGATCTGGTTCTGTAACTCGAAAGGTAGATTGAAGTGAAAACAAGGTAGCTATCTGAAGTGAGAAAATTTGATTTAAGCAAAAAAGAAAAAGAAGCCAAACAAAGACTAAAGACCTCTTTGAAATGATAGCTCCTTTTCCCGGTAAAAGAAGTTAGCTTTATATCTAAATATTTTTCATTATCTTTGCCATCTCCAATATTAATATTTACAATGATGGTAATTTTTTTTTTTGTCCTGTAGAATATTTAACTTATATATTACGTAAGATTTGTTAAATTATGAGTAACGTTAATTGGAATTTGCTAGTTTACTTGGGGGGCAAAATTGTCCAATCATGGTTGTCAATAACCATGGCGTCTGAAGCGTCGAGGCAGGACCCAAACACGCGAACGAACTGCAAATAAAAGTAGCTTACATGGCGATACGAGCTGGACACTTGGCACGTGAGAGCGTGTCAAAAGTCAATTTTGGGGTTAGTTTGACGCCGTCAGGTACGTGATTAAGCGGGTGATTTCGAGAGCACTTGTCTTGCCTCTGTTTATTTGTTTTCACTTGTCATTAGTTACAAGTTGTATTAGCAGTAACGCCGTTAGTGGTTCAATAATGCATAATTTACCATTTTCGGGTTGGTGGTATTTACGAGAATTTGTTGGCAGGAATTTATGGTTTTCATGTATTTTCGTGAAATTTAGGAAAAAAAAATATTATTAAAGTTTTTAACAATAACTGAATATTTAAGTGAAAGATGTGAAAATATTTCAATTTTGTATGATATTGAGAACAAATTTTGAATGTAACACTTGCCAAGACTTGAACTTTTTGAATATAACATTTGGATAGAGGTATAAAAAATTAAATTTATATTTTATCCACTTTTTTATCTTAAATTTAAAATTTATCCAAATCTAAGCGAGCGAAATGATCTCTTTTTTGAAAAGAATGGGAAATCTGACTTTACACAACCATTTCATTCCGTAGGTAAGATTGGCTTTTGAAAGTAAGATTATAATAAAAATTGTGTTATAGTAAATTAGTAATAATTTTATTGTTAATTTTGTGTCGTATGATAAAGTAATTGAGAAAATTATAAAGTGTAATTACTATTATATATGCAAATATTTGTGAAAAATAATATTAAAATATTAAAATATATATGTTTTTAATTTAATATTTTTAAGTTTTAAGATATATGCTCAATTGCTTATGTATATGATTTGTGTGACTTTATTTCTGTAATTAATTATATTTGTAATTTCTTAATAAAAATTCAGATAAAAAGAGAATCTTACCGTAACAGATAAATATCCCGCCAAAATATTATGAGCTGTTAGTTAAGTTCGTTTGTTTCAAATAAAAACGCTTTCTGTACATTGACGTTGGTTTGTTTGTAATTGAATGAAAACGAAAGAAAGAGATAAAGGTAGAATGGTAGATGACCCACGCGTTGCAAGTGAAATGAATTATATTTATATTAAATATTCAACAATCAGCACGCCCAATGTGTAACTGCAACAAGCCAACAACACACTCAAGCGAGTCTCGTGCAATAGTTGAACTAACGTTGAAGTGTTCAACACGTATCTAAAAATTGTGATTCCAAACGCAGCCTTACTTCATCACCGTTGGATCTGACAAATTGGGTGCTCTGACTTCATTTATTCATTGCATTTGATTCTCACTAAAAAATATATGAATTTGACAAATTTATTTGTTTAGTAAATGAATCAATTCGATTCGATTTGTTTATTAAATAAATCGAATATAAATTTAAACTCATCGATTTGTTTATCATTGTCATTTTGCTAGTTTTTATTATTTTTCAATTAAATACAGAGAAATAATATTATTTACTTTTGGTGGATTATTTTTTAATAAATACATTAATTGTGTATATTTTATATATATATATATATATGAAGAATTTTTTTTTTTCAATCATGTCAAATATCGATTAAAAGGTTTTATTTACTAGGCTCAAGAATTTTTTATCGGGACTTGATAAATTCAGTTATTGAGAATGTTCATAATATGTTCCGAATAGGTACCTGATTCCCAAACTATCTTGAATTGTTCGGGATATGGTCGAAAATTAGACACCCGATCAAGAATTGAGTATCTATTTCGAAATTGGGAGCTTGTTTGGGAATTGAGTACCCCATCGACCGTCGTTTCAAGCTTTTAACAATAACTGTATTTAAATGAAAGATATGAAAATATTTCATTTTTCTATGATAGATCATGAGAGCAAATTTGAATATAACACACCCTTAAACTTTTTGAATTTAAAACATGGGTTCGAATCTTACGAAACATAATCGTCGAAAGTGGATATATATATGTATGTATGTATGTATGTATGTATGTATGTATGTATGTATGTATGTATGTATGTATGTATGTATGTATGTATGTAGTTGTGTAATTACTAGATTTTATGTCAAACTTGTATTATGAATCATATGAAACATAATGCTTGTGACTGTAATTACAAGTCAGAACATGTAACATAACTGAAAACTGCAGTATGATAATGCAAATAACTTACAACAGAAAAACATATCGAATCTCTGAAATCATGACTTAAAAATCGTAATTGGACATGACAATTGTAAAACGTAAGTGAAATGCGTGTCTGAACTCCACATCATGAGCTGAAAACATGTATGTGAAAATCATAATCTGAATCTGGAAACATAACTGAATGCTGAAAACGTGTTCGCAATGCTATGATCATGAAAATCATATTTGTAAATTGTAAAACTTGAACATGAGCTTGAAATCATCACTGGATTATGAAACATGATCACGCTTTGAAAATTGTATACATATATGTAAAACTTAATCTCATACAAATCGTAAACATGAGTAGAAAACACATATGCAGCGATCGGGATTGTGACATCCCCCCGCATCGCCATACGTATCGAGATTGAGCTGTTGCCCCCGCGTACGCTTACACATGTTTTAAACATAAAAATCCACACCAGTATCGTGACCTAGGGCCGTGAAACCTACTTAGTATTACTTGACACCACGTAAGTATGGTAACGTGCACATGAACATGAAAAGCCTATGGGTTGATCAGTGTCCCATGAGGTAACGTGCACGATCCTAGACTCGCTAAACATGAGGGAACTACTAGATACTGGTGGTTTGAAATTATTTTATTTTTCATGTTTTTATAAAATATTTACTAAAAACTTAAACTGATATATATAAGAGATAGGTACTAGAAATACGTTTACATGAAAACATAAAACATGACATGACGCTTGGAAAAAAAACATACTGACTGCAAATGAAAACATATGAGCATATGTTTATATGAATTGAAAACATGGATTGTAACTTAAAAAAGAGCTATAAGCTTAAAACATGAAAACTTAAACTACGAACATAAACATGAAAATGTAGGTATGAAAATAATGATGTAAACTAATAACGTGGACTAGAAAACCATATATTTATCTTGGAGTCTAAAAATTCAAGGTGATAACTATAACATGCAAACATAAATCGAAATCTGCGAGTGAACATACGTACTGGTGTAAAATCTTAATAACATGGCTTAACCAATCAATACAACTATAGCATAAGGAATGTGATGTGATCATGAACATGTAAGCATGAACTAAATGAAACATGTCAAACAAGCATAAAGACGTAACTTGAAAGTGTAGCATGAACTACGACACAAAAATATGGTGTAAAACATTAACATTGTGTAAAACATGAGGAACAAGATATACTTGGGGCCTATTAGAAAATTGTTAAGAACATTATCGTACTTAATGTACATGTGTATATATATACGCGTGCACGTGTGTGTGTATATATATATATAACATGAAAGTTTACGCATTATTATTTCACACCACTAGGGGTGGCAAAACGAATCAACGAATTGAATTTGTATCGAATCATAAACGAATAAAATCAAAATATGATGGATTCGTATTCGATTCGTTTACGAATATTCGTTTAATCATGATATTATTTAATATCATAATTTACCATAATTGATTTACATTAATTCTTCATAAATATATATATATATATATATATAATATATTTATTAAAAATACATCACCAAATATCAAAAATATTATTTTTTCTATAGTAATTAGCCATAATTTCTCGAATCTTAATTGAAAAATAACAGTAACTAGTAAAATAAAATAATAAAATGAATCATAAACGAATAAACGAATCCATGAGCTTAAATTCGTATTCGATTCATTTAATAAACAATTAGAATCGAATTGATCCATTTATTAAACGAATCTATTTTTTCAAACTCGTATTCGCTTTAAAGAGAATCGAATCGAACGAATAACTGAATCCTGACCCAGATTGCCACCCCAAGTCCGTGGCTATAACCAACCCAAACTCGTGGTGGCTTGGATCTAAACTAATCTATTCATGATTCATATTATCATCTACTTAGCTAAATGTGATTATGAGTCTGTAACGCATAAGCTTGAAATCGTGATGTGAAAGTAAACTGAAAGACATGAAAAAACTATAAATTGAAATCGTTTGTGAACTTTAACATAAACTAAGACGTAGGTTAAACCCATAAACTTGAAAACATAGGCTTAAATCATGATGTATTTCATATATAATCATCATAAATTAAAATACATTAATGTAATTTATATACTTAAGACTTACAACTTGATTTATAAATTCACAACATGTACATCACAACTTAAAACGTATATGCAAATCATAAAATGAAACATACAAGTGATTCATGATTGTAGAGCATATATGTATAGCTTATACTTATGTTTACATACTTAAATATATTTATAAAACATGATTATAAGACGTGTACTTAAAACATAAACATAAATCATTTTGTCAGGATTGATTTCAAATTTAAACATAACCATAATCATAATCTTGATTTCATAACTTATTTATAATGCATAACAACAACCAACATATGTTTAATCATCCACCATATATTATCTAAATATGCATACATCATTCATCTCATATAGTCACCATCAACAACCAAAATCTAAAATACAACATCATCATCATTGTCATCAATACCACTTTCGGCTATAATATACACATATACACATGTTTACCATTACCACATTTACAACATCAAAACCTAGCTTGTTTTTATGGCTCATAATATAAATGGTTTGACAGAACAATACAACAAGTTTATACTCACATACACATTTAGCCAACATCAATAAATGCATGACATTGTGCATTTTTAACATTGCATATAAATTTTTACTTTGGGCACCCTTTATTTACTTTGTGTTTGCCACCTTGCCAACAATAAAATTTCAACCAATCAAACTTGTCCAACACCAATACATAATATAAAATCTCATGTAATGATTTTAACTTCTCAACACACAAACTCAAGCTTTATTTTCCCCTTAACTTTCAGCCATTGCCTTAGTAAATCAATTTCCACAATTTCAATAATCACCCTTATTATAATTACAATATACACAAATTCATGGTTACACATTATCAAAAAAAAAAATTAACTTCTTATACAACCTAAATTCGACCACCATGCACATATCCTCAAGTTTGTTAATTCAAACCATATTTATGCACAATCCATGTAACACTATTGTAAAATATATTATTAATCACTAATCTCATGTTTATATCATCACAAAAAACATAATACTAACTTCTTATCAACCATGAATCTCGTCCGTAACCAAACTCATTTTAGAACTTAAGATCTTCTGCCAAAATTAGGGCTTAACCTATGTTGTATTAACACTAAAAGCATTCATAAGCATCTTCTTATCTTGCTAAATCATGCCAAATATTGCCATTAAATCCTAAGTCTTTCATGAGTTCGAAAATAGCATAAGAGGAAAGCATGAATAATTTTGAGAAATAAAGAGGAAATGATGTATAAATGTGATTACTTACTTGTAACTTAGCTTGCGGGAGCTCCAAATTGGTCATTGTGATCATGAGAAGCAAATAAGTAAAGCTTGTGTTTGTCTTTTTTAAATAAAACTCGTGAGAATGGTGGTGAGGAGAGAGATAATATGAATATTGAAGTGTTTATATAGTGGGGGTTGATTTTTGTTGATTAAAATAATAATTTAAATTAGTCACGTATCATTTTTCTAGACCATTCTCGTAATTACATTGTTCATCCCACAATACTTGTATTATTTTACCTAGTGATGTGATCCAGAATGAGCTCTGTTTGTTGGGCCAAGTTAACTTGAAGTTGTGGCTGATTGCATGGCTTCGTCAAATTGGTGTATTTGTGACATTTTGGTGGATTTGGAAGATTCCTTGGGTTCTGGAGTTTGGTCCATGTATGGGACATTATGTGAAGGCTTTATTAAGTCTAAAGAAATATTGGAATGGGTCTAGGACGTGCATGAGCTGCCTTGATTGATTTTGGGCTTTATTTCCGAATGGTGCATTTGCTGTGGCGGGATTTACGCAGTCTTCGTATTTTGGACGTAACTTTCTCGTCCGATATCCGATTTTGGTGATTCAAGTTGCATTGAAAAGAGAACTCGTAGTTCTACAACTTTTAAGTTTTCATCAAAGTCCAGTTCGGATTCCTTCATGGTCTAAATGAGGACGCAATGTATCCCTATAGTTTTTATATTTTATATTTTTTTAAGTTATGTGTTGTTTAAGTGTTGGGCTGAACATTAATTAAATTAAAAAGCCCATGGACGAAATTTTCAAGTATTTTATTAGGGTTTTATTATATTTTGGTAGAATTAGGGTTAGCCACCTATTTAAAGGGGCATTATTCATTGTAATGGATAATTAACCAATAATATATCTTTTTACAAAACAAATTGACTTGTGTCATCTTGAGGGAGTGGATTCTTCCTTGGTTTTACGGAACAAAAGCTTATCAACGTGTGGCAAGCGTTGTGGCGCTGTATCGCTGTTCAGGATTCTCCAAAGAAATAAAGAAAGTTTTTAAGGGCAATGTTTCTTAAGGGTTGGACTTGATCTTGGAAGGATTTTGTTCTTACAAAATCAAGATTCGCGGTTCTTGGGGCTTAGAACACGTGGAGATGTTTGCTTGGCTTTGTTCCAGGCAGGTTTCTATCACCTAGTTTTGGTCGAAATTTGAGAAAATATTTAACATGAAAATGGACATTGGTAACTAAAATTATGGCCAAAATATTAGAGATATATGTTACATGATAGAAAAATAATCGCGTACCTTACTGTAAATAATTGGTTATGTTTTCGAAAAATAATTGCATGGATATTAATACACTCAGACATGATTTTATGATACTTAATATGCTTCACATATAAAAAAAAATGATTTCCGGGATTACGTCGGAATGACCGGGGTGTTACAAATGAGTTTTGAATGTCTCAGAATAATTGGACAAGTATTTGAAAGATATTGGATGAAGATTTCAGAGCTCACATTCCTGTCACGTTTAGGGGTGATCACGGTTTCGGGTCAAACTGCAACCCGACCCGAACAGCACAGCGCGATTTTAAAAAAAATAAAAATGATTTGGGTCAATCGGAACCGAACCGTAAATTCCAGGTCGGTTTGCGGTTTTGACCCAATCGCGACCCAAACCGCCTAAACCGCCGACCCACGTTCAAATTAGATATTATTTTATATTTTTCTTCTTTTTTAAACATGAAATTTAAGATATTTAATGATCATATGACAATATGCAATGTATAAATGAAAATTAGGTATTTTTTCTCTTCAATTATTATGTAAAACACACAAAATTTCCTTTAAAAAATTTATAATCCAAACCGCCGACCCGAACCGCCCAAATCGCTAAACCGCCAACCCGAACAGCCACGATTTTCCTTATCAAATTTGCAGTTTCGGTTTCTAATTTCCCAAACCGCCAACCCGCACGGTTTGAAGTGAAAAAAAAAACCGACCCGAACCGCACCGCGAACACCCCTAGTCACGTTCATCACAATATTTAAACGAAACCTTCCAGTAAGCTCACGTTTGTATCAGTTAATCACATCGTTTGAACGGAATCTTCCAGTAAGCTCACATTCATATCACGTTCATCATATCGTTTGAATGTAAATGAGATTTTATTCCATGTTTGACACTGCGTTTGAATGCTAATGCGTATTGTGCTTTTTCTATATGCATTTTGAAGGCTGTTTGAAACCCTACCTATATAAAGATTGTCTTAGCCACTTTGCCTATGGTTGGAAACATAATATTTAGAGGCTCAATATCCTTTGCTTCCTCCTTCTGAATAATTCATCTTGAAGACTTAATTAATCACATGTCTTCTTTCTTTTGGTGAGTTTCTCAATTGATAACCATCAATACAAACACAACTCTAGTCAATACCCTAAACCTTTAGAGTTTTAAGATGGAGATTGCTAGTCGGGTTTTTACCATCGCGAATTCGATTCACTCATAGACTTCATAGGTTCATAAGAATGCTGTTTGGTGCGGGCTCGAAAAGTTTGACAAATTTTTTATAGTAGAGGTCTTTGAGTCGACAAAGTTAATTAGATTTAATTGTGTATGTTTTAATCATAAAAATTATAACTTAGACTTGTCTTGTATAGAGTAAATTTTTAATTCAATAAGATTAAACTTGTCTTATTCTCTTGTATATAGGATCAAAACCTTATCTAATTTTTAATTTTATATTCAAAATGAAGTTTACCGCCGTCATAATCTGAAATTGGAGTTAGTTAAGTCGGTTATTTTCAAATAAAAACGCTTTCATTGTTCCTGCTACGTTTGCTGCGTGGAACTAAAAATTAAAGAAAGATCAAGTGGATGGCCCAGAGCATTCCAACTGAAATGAGTTTTATTATAATATATTGAACAAGAATCAATCCTCAGCATTGGAGTCTGCACAGCCCAATGTGTAACTGCAGCAAGCCAACACCACATCCAAGCGCGTCTCGAGCCAACATTGAGGAGTTCAACACGACAGCACGCACCTAAATACGTGAATCCAAACGCGGCCTTATTTCATCTCCTTTGGATTTGACCGTAGTCCGTACTGATCACGTGACTCACGAGTTTAGTGGAATCTCATCGCTCTGGCTTTTTCTCTCTGTTCTGTTTCAGAGCAATCATTCAGTCACCGGGCTCGTAATCACTATTTTATGTTGTTTGGTTAATCATTTTACACGCGTGAGATCAGCTTTTTGTTGCTCTTCTCTCATTGGTCAATATCTGGCACACAGCTTTCCTGCTCATTCTAATTTTTGGACTCTCCCCCAAAACGCTGCACTTTATCCATGATAAAATATATAAAAAGATAAAAATGGATTAAAAATAAAAATCGCCGGGTAATTATAGTATTTGATTTCATTTTTCATTTTTTTTTTTGAATTTATTCCGTGAGAAAAGGAAAAGACAATTTGAAAAAATATATGAGGTCGAATTAAGGTTGTTACAACTGTTGATCTTTTTGTCGGATCTTGAAAATTGTGTATATCAGACAATTACCATGAAACAAGTGTATGAAGGGTATGACCTGGGTCCTAAAACACTCTTGACTCTTCTAAATTTACTCTTTAAATATTTATTTAATTATTTACGTGATAATTAAAAATTGAAAAATAAGTTCACTTCTTCAAATAAAAATATTTTTTAATTATTTTAATTGAGTTATCTATATAATTATATTATTTTTAATGGATAAATAGTTGATAGTAATGTGATATATATATATTGCACGTATAATCTCAATTAGCGTGTTTATTGAAATTAGTATTGCTGATATGGTTAAGGATTGGAGCAAACCAACGATAAATGTTAGAATTTGGTAGTTATGCTCTAATAAATTTATAATGATGCTACATTTACATATTATAAAAGGGTCATCTAACGAGTGCCATAAGGGCACTCGTTATCAATCAATTTTTGGAAAGTTTTCACATCACTTTTATGGAAAACACAAATTTATAATTACTGTTTTGATAATATTTTGAATGGTGATAAAGGGCTTAGGGTTAGGGTTGATGCTCGGAGTGTCAATTCAGATCGTATTTATGTCTGATTCATAAATACGAGCGGTTCAATTTTCCATTATATTACTAATTTTAATGGTAGCACCATTGTATTTATACCTTATTCAATCTAATCATGATTAGATATCTGATTATGATTAGATCGAAACTGAATCTGATTCAATGATACGTGTATATTAGACAAAGACCTTAGGATTTACAGTATAGTGCGCAGTTACAACGTAGTTTGTAATTTACATTGGGAAGCGCACCATTAGTTGTATATCCGTAAATAAAGTTCCTGATCAAGATTTACTAACACGGGTCGGTTAGTAAAATCCGCTGAAACCAGTACATGTCGTATATCGTGACTTGGTCTGATGGTTTATCCTAGTGAACCATGAATATCGGGAGACTCGTATAAACATGTAGGTGTTTATTTGATAAGACACTGAACGACTCACTGAATATTTCCTAATAGATGGTACACGAACGTCAATAGGAACCTTCTCGAGTTGAGCGAGCATAGTGGTCATTCGACTTGAGATATCAATGTGGATATATGAGCTATCATCCACACTTTAATAGCAGTCACGTCAACGATCTAGTCATGATCAGACCTCCGCCTGTTCGTTGGGTGTTGACTGATGCTCATGATATCATGTGCGTATCAAGATAGGATCCATCAGTCCTGTGTACAGGCATAGACATCCAGCACGTGTTTACGATCTAGTAAATCCATGCCCGTGATATAACGTCGGAAACCAATTCTGAATGTTATTTAGAGATCGTAAATTAAAAGTCGATTGTATTATACCGAACAAATTTGATGTTCTGATCTATATCCCAGGTATAATACGGATGGCCTGTGACGGAGGGATTATACGTATGATATGATCTCGACTTGCATAGTTTAGCGAGATTATCTATGGTCGTCATAATCCATGAGTGAGTGGATTATGAACACGAAATTAGATTTCGTGACGGATAAACCTAAACTTATAGAGTCTCACAATATGAAGTGTACTCGTTGAGCACTTAGGCAACACAAAATGAATAATAAGGATTATTCATAATACTTCATTGGATTAAATGAGTTAATCCAGATCGTTTAATCGGTTAAACGATAACACGTGCATTAGAAGATTTTGTCCTCTAATAATTATTGTGTATTTGTATTTGATACATAATACGATTATATACACATTAATTATTCGTCAAATGAGATTTTGACACATGACATAAATATATGTATTTGTTATTTAATGTAAATAAAAATACATATATGTGTGTAAATTAATTATTTAATTATTTAATAGTTAAATAATTAGATAATTAAATAATTAAGAATTAAAGCTTTATCCTATTTTATCATAATTGCTATGCCAAATGGTGATTCCTAATTGGTTACACATGGCATGAAATTAATTACACTTTGTTTGTCCAATTATGATTGGTTAATATAAAGTAAAATTGGTTTTAATTTGATTAAAAAAATTTGAAAGGATAAAAATGCTCTTAGAACCCATTTATTCGGCCATAGAGGAAATAAATAAGAATTTTTGTTTCTTCATCTTCAATAACACACCATGGCTGCCGAACACAAAGAAAAATACAACCCTAAATATGGTTTGATGAAACCACAAAGAAAAAGGAAGAAAGATCATGAAAAGCTTGAAGGAATTATGGAATTAAAGGTAATTCAATATCTCTTTAATCTTGAAAGTATGTTTCTTATTTTCTTGATGACTTAGTATGATTATAGGGTTTCTTTTTTCTTTAAAACTTGGGGCTTTGTGGTTTGGTGGTTGGATTGGAAGTGTTTGAAGTATGTGTGAAGTTAATTGGAAATAATTATTGTAATTATATTCCAATTTGTTCAAATTGTTGTTGTATAATTTTTGTTGCCATTCTAAAATGTGATAGTCACTCTTATTATGCCTATAATTGTTCTAGAGTTCTTCATTTATGGTGACTTTGGATTGGTGTAAGATTAATTTGATTAATTTGTGATAAAATTGGATTTAAGGCATGTTTTGTGGACTGTTTTTCTTTACTGTTCAGACCTGGAAATTATTATATTTTGGTTATGAAAATGTGGTCTTTTGAATATTTTGGATGTGTTTTGGGAGTTGGCACAATTGCCGGAAAGTGTTTCCGACTTGAAATAAGCGAAAACGGCCAAAAACGGCGTTACCAGGTGGATTTTGAGCCAATCGGGTGATGGCTGTCCAAACAGTGAATCTGTCACTGTTTGGGCAGCCCATGAACTGCCCCAACACTATTGGAGCTGACCTGGGCAGTTTCCATAAGTATCGGGTAGTCGGTTCGGTCAAAAACGCATTTTAGGCCATTTTGCGGAAAATCGGTTTTCGAAAAAGTTTCGCGAAATTTCAACTATGTTTATGTTAATATTTGATATTAAATAAATAGGTTTAGGTGAAATATGAATAAATTATTCATATTAGATATTGAATAATTTATTTAGTATTTTTTTAAAAAAAATTAAATACGATTTCGCTCGAACCCGCGCTTCCGCTGTGCCCCATCGCCCAAAACCCCCAACACTTAGGACATGGTTGTTATATCCCGAGTTTGAGTTCAAGGGACGTATTTCTTTGTAAGAGCCTACAACCCAAGGCCGGCCCTGACACAGTGCCACAAGGGCTATTGTCCAAGGCCCAAAAATTAAGGGGGCATTCAAAATTGAAATTATTAAAATCTTACTTGCGGACCACTATGACTCAAGATAGGCTAAATGGATTATCAATCTTATGAATTGAAAATAATGAGATTGAAGACTTGGAGTATGATGATATAATTGATGATTTTGCTTCAAAAAATGCTAGAAGACAATTTCTTAAATGTTGAAATTTCAATGAGCTTTCTAGGAATGATTGTATATGATTGTATTTTTTATTGTCGGGGTTTAGGTACTATGTCCCTCCCTTTGTATATTTTCTCAAGTAATATAATTTGGGCTTTAGGGCCTAGCCCCCCAACTTCGACTGGGTTCCAGCCCTCGTTAAATATTATTTTTTTTTAAACATATGTTTTCATAATAAAAAAATGGCACATTTTGAACTTTCGCACCGTACATCCAAAAACTCAGAACCGGCCCTGCTTACGACAATTCGGTATTTTACCTGCTCCGCTTAAGCCCGGGTACGAAGGTTTGACGGCGTGATTTCCAAAAAATAAATTTGGATTTAAATTTGATTTTCTTGGGTGTAGAGAGAGAATAAACAATTAATACTGATGATTGTTTTGGAATATTAAGAGTGTATTGAGTAAAATTATAATTTTTTAAAATTAATAAATGAGTTTTCAAAAAGAAAATTATTCAAAAATATTTTTTTAGAGGATAAATAATCACAACATTTTCATAATTGAGCCAGTTGATTTTCAATCTTATGTCACGTATTATTGGTGTGTCATGTGTGTAAGTAGTGGATTTTATTATTTATTACTAACAATTAAATGTCACGTGGAAATGAAAATTTATAGATACAATTTGCAAAATAAAATATTGTTACTTGCGAAATTAAGCATAAATGATGTGATTATAAAAGTTCTTCATATTCGCATTGGTGTGCATTTGCACGTGGCTCTACGAGGTTTCTTCGGCCAAGCCATGGTGAAACGTATAGCCAATGGCGTTTATCAGTTGACACGACTGATCCGTTTGGAATCGCATTTAATTGTTGATGCGACGTAGTATTCAAACACTGTTGAGTTTTGAATTTTAGCCTGTAATCATTTAAGATTTTGCATAATTGATTATAATAACTATTGTCTATTGGGAGAAAGTATATGTTGTTTCTGGATCTCCAACTCAGCATCCACTTGGTGTTTCTAAATCAAATAATAAATTGACACATGTATTAAAATAACACATCAGCATACTCAATCACATGAAGTAAAAGGATACATTTGCCCTCTAATATTCTCCTTCCCGCCATTTTGCGTCTCTCTGTCTATACTCAACTCAGCATATACTTTCTCTGGAGAAACAGCAACGCCTTTTAAAAATCAGGAGGAGCGAGAAACCAAAAGGGTAACAAAAACTTCTCTCATCGGCCGATCTGGTATTTTCATATTTATTATTTTCTTTGAATTTCAAATTTTTTTTTAATAAAAATTTGGTTGGATTTTTTGTTGACTAATTGTATTTAAAATTTGTATGATTCGATGGAAAAGCCGGCTTATGGAGCTCCGTTTTGAGCTTGGGATCGGCTCAAGGTTCATATCAGTTGAAAAAAGTGACGAGAGAAACTAATTAAAGAAACAATAATGATTTGATTCACAGCACACACAATTCATTCATTTGCTTTCCATTATATACAAATTTCACCTTGTCTCATGTGTAACAGAATTGTACAGTTACAGCTGTGAGAGTAATCTAATGGTTGTAATCAAAAGGATCTAAGGGCTAGTATTGAGGGCCATGTCATTCTCACAGATCAGCATCTAATGGTGTCAAATATCTTGATCAACACCCCCACTCAAGTTCAGCTGTCTTTCCAGACTCTGAGCTTGTTCTGTGGAACTCAAATCTTTCATGTGGAAGTGCCTTTGTAAAGATATCAGCTACTTGTCTCTTACTCTGAATATGTCTGATTTCAAGCTCACCATTGTTTACCTTATCTCTAATGAAGTGAACATCGATCTCAACATGCTTTGTCTTTCCATGTTGGACTGGATTCCCTGCCATGGCAATGGCACTTTGATTGTCACACCAGATCAAGGGTTTATACTGCAGTGTAAATTTAAGTTCATTCAGCATTGAGACCATCCAGGTTATTTCAGCTGCTGCATGTGACAGGGCTCTGTACTCTGCTTCAGTGCTTGATCTTGAGACAGTCTTTTGTTTTCTTGCACTCCAAGACACTAGGTTTCCAGCTAGAAATAGACAGTAGCCTCCTGTAGATCTTCTATCATCTCTGTCAGCAGCCCAATCTGCATCAACAAATCCTTCTATCTTCAGATCATTTCCTGGTGTGTAATAGAGACCGTATTCAGCTGTTTCCTTGAGATATCTCAGTATTCTCTTGCATCCTTGCCAGTGCATTTCCTTTGGCTCTTCTAGGAATTGACTTAACTTGTTGACACTATAGGAGATTTCAGGTCTAGTTATTGTGGCATATTGCAAAGCTCCCACAACACTCCTATATAGAGTATTATCAGTAAAAGGTGCACCTCCTTCTTTCGGTTCAGGTTTCAGCCTGTAGTTCACACTGGTGCTCATAGGAGTAGGACTTCCTGAGCAATCTGCCATGTGTGTCCTTTTAAGTAAATCAAGAATGTATTTGGTTTGAGATAAATGCATTCCTGAACTATCTCTATTGATTTCAATCCCTAGGAAGTACTTTAAGGATCCCAATTCTCTTAAGGCAAATCTGCTTTTAAGTTCAGCTATCACTCTCTTTACTTTCTTTTCATCATTTCCTGTTACTAGTATATCATCAACATACACAAGTAGTAAGACGACTTTGCTACCTTCTCTTAGGTAGAACAGTGATGTATCTGTCACTGCATTTGAGAACCCCCACTCAACTAGAGTTCCCTTGAGCTTCTCATACCAAGCCCTTGGAGCTTGTTTGAGACCATAGAGAGCCTTCTTCAATTTACAGACTGCTTTGGGTTGCTTTTGATCAGTAAATCCATCAGGTTGTTCCATAAACACATTTTCAGTCAAGTTCCCATTTAAGAAAGCATTGCTGATGTCTATTTGCTTTATATCCCATCCATGTGTTACTGCCAGGCTTATCACAATTTTCACGGTAGCACTTTTGGCCACAGGGCTGAATGTCTCTAAGTAGTCTACCCCAGGTCTTTGATGGTATCCTTTAGCCACTAACCTGGCTTTATATCTGGCTATAGTCCCATCAGGATTGTGCTTCAGCTTATACACCCACTTGTTGCCTACTACTTTCATCCCTTCTTGAGGTTTCACCAGTTCCCAAGTGTTATTTCTCAATAGTGCTTCAAATTCTTCATTCATGGCCATTCTCCAATTACTATCACGTAAAGCATCAACTACATTGGTTGGTATACACTCAGTCTCTTGTTGTTGTCTTTTGGCAATATAGATCTTGGGTTTAAAGATACCAGCCTTTGATCTTGTGACCATAGGATGATGTGAGGTTTCCATTTGGTTTGGTTCAGGACTGTTTGGAGGTGTGCTTTGTGTTTCGGCTTCAGTTTCTTGTTCCACTGGAATTGGTTCATTTTGAGAGAGGTCTTCATGGTCTGGAGTATGCTCTTGCACATCAACACTTATATTATGGGAGTTTGAGGCAGCTTCTTCTTCAGTACTGTTTGTTTGTTCCTTTTGAGATGATGAGTCATAGGTAGATGTTACACATGGTATAGTAAGGAGCTGCAGATAGTGTTGGGTGTTTTCTTTCACTATGAAGGGTTTGTGTGTGCAAAAGGAAGAGTCGGTAGCAAAGGGAAAGTCATTTTCATCAAAGACAACATTAATGGCTATGTATACTCTACCTGTATTATGCAAACATTTATATCATTTGTGTTGTTTACTGTAACCTATGAAAACACACTTAGATGACCTATATTGCAGTTTATTTGTGTTGTAGGGTCTTAAATGTGGATAGCAGGCACACCCAAATACCTTTAAGAAGTTGTAGTCTGGTTCTTGGCTGAATAACATGGTGAAAGGTGTACTATTATTTAGTACAGGTGATGGAAGTCTGTTTATAAGATATGTGGCTGTTTCACATGCTTCCCACCAGAATTTCAAGGGTAGGTTGGACTGAGCTAGCAGGGTGAGAGCTGTTTCTATGATATGCCTGTGTTTTCTTTCAATTCTTCCATTTTGATGTGATGTATGTGGGCAAGGATGTCTGAAGTTAATTCCTTGTGACTCAAGGTAGCCTTTTAATGGTCTGAATTCCCCTCCCCAGTCACTTTGAACACATTTTATCTTGCAATTTGTTATGTTTTCAGCCAGTTTCTTAAAGGTGATGAAAGTTTGTGTTGCTTCTGATTTATTTGTTAGAGGATATATCCAAGTGAATCTTGAGTAATCATCCATCATACTTATGTAGTATTTGAAACCATTAGTAGAATTTTGTGGAGCTGGTCCCCAAAGATCAGTGTGTATGAGTTCAAGAGGCATACATGTTTTATCTGGTGTGCATTTATAGCTAAGTTTGTGACTTTTTCCATAGAGACATGCTGAGCAGAAAGAGTTTTGATTTATTTCATTCAATCCAGTAGTTTTCTTACACTTAGATAGAACTTGTCTAAGAACTTGGTCATTAGGATGTCCAAGTTTTCTATGCATTACATCTAGTTCAGAAACATTTACTGGTTTGACAATGCTCTTAACATCTGACTCAACATTAGCTTGAAATGCAGAAGACTCTCTAAAGACACTAGGGTTGGATTGACATTTATTGTTGATAGGTTTTCTCATAGAGGCAAATAGTGAGACAGCAGCATTATAGGGATTTTGATCTTGGGTTTTGTCCTTCTGTGTAACACTTTTATTGACTCCATTCACCTCAAAAAGCCCAGCTTTCTCAGTTCCTTGAAGAAGAACTCTCCCCCATTGGTCCTTCACAATACAAGTGTTATTAGCAAAAACAACGGTGAAGTTATTGTGTGTTATGAGGCTAGATATGCTTATGAGGTTTTTGAGATGGCTGGTACATGTAAAACATCAAATATTTTAATAGTGGTTCCGTTGAGTGTAGCCAGATTAGCTGTGCCATGTGTGTGTGTGATAGTTAATTCGGAACCATCTCCTACTATGAGTTTAGAGTTACCTTTGTAATCACCTCTGATACTCAGGTTGTTGAGGTCATTTGTGACATGGTGGGTGGCTCCACTGTCTAGAAACCAGCCTTGTTCACTCCCACCTTCACTTGCTGTTGCAGCAAAGGCCACTCTTTGTCCTTGGGTCCTTTGAGGTTGTTGATTTCCTTGATTTTGTGAGACAGATGACCTTGCTGTGAACTCCTCTTCATATCTATGCCAGCATTCATCTGCAGTGTGTCCAATCTTGAAGCAGATTTGACATGTTTCTTCTGATTTGAATGCTGTTTTGGGTCCCCTGCCCCTGCCTCTGCCTCTTCCATTTCTTCCAGAGTTAATGTTGTTTCCTCTTCCATATCCTCTCCCACCTTGGCTGCTTTGGCTTCTTTGATTGCTCCAAGCATTGTTGTTGTTGTTTCCTTTGCCTGTTCTTATGGTCAGATTTGCTTCAGTAGAGAGATTGATGTTTGAGTTTTGGTGTTCCATCCTGCCTTCATGATTGAGTAGTATTGAGAAGGTTTCTTCAAAACCAGGTGGTGAGGGTCTAGCAAGTATGCTTACTATAATATTCTCATAGTCTTGTCCCAGGTTTGTGAGAATGCAGGTTACAAGATCTTCTTCCAATATAGGTTTTCCAGCAGAGGCAAGTTCAACACTTAAAGTCTTCATTTTGGTGAAGTATTCAGTGATTGAAAGAGAGCCTTTCTTGGCTGTTTGAAGTTGCATTTTCAGCAGTGTGGTTCTTGCAAGAGATTGAGAGGAGTAAACTCTCTCAAGCATAGACCATAGGTCAAATGAGCTTGTGCAGTGTGTGACTACAGAGAGTATGTTTTCAGTAATGGTTGACAGAAGCCAGCTTAGCAGTAGTTGGTCTTGTCTTAACCATATGAAGTATTCAGGGTTCTCAGTGTTGATGACACTGTGTTGTTCATCCACTGAGACAAAGTATTTTAAGGGTGCTATTTTTGTTCCATTAACAAACCCCTCAAGTCCATTGCCACGAATAGCCGGTAGCACTTGGGTTTTCCAGATTATGTAGTTGGCTCTGTCCAGTTTGATTGGCACAGAGAAGGAGAAGGAGTTGAGGTTGTGATGTGGGGTTGTGTTAGGTTGCTGTGTAGAGATAGCAGTGTTACTGGTCTGTGCAGCGTGTAAGGTGTTTTGAGGAGATGCTGTTTGTGTTTCATGTGCATTAGTTTCTTGAGTTTTTTGAATCCCAGGCGTATTCTCAGCTGGTTCCATTGTTTGGAAAAGCTCGAGAGTGCTCCTGATACCAAGTTGAAAAAAGTGACGGAGAAACTAATTAAAGAAACAATAATGATTTGATTCACAGCACACACAATTCATTCATTTGCTTTCCATTATATACAAATTTCACCTTGTCTCATGTGTAACAGAATTGTACAGTTACAGCTGTGAGAGTAATCTAATGGTTGTAATCAAAAGGATCTAAGGGCTAGTATTGAGGGCCATGTCATTCTCACAGATCAGCATCTAATGGTGTCAAATATCTTGATCAACAATATCTAGTACTACTGTGCTCACAGGTTTGATTTTTTTTTGTTTATTAATTTTCAGGGCGTGTTTGGTATTTGGAATTTTTTATTTTGAACAAAGTTAGGGTTTTTGTTCTTCTTTAAGGAATAAATCCCATTTTCCGATGTGTTTGTTTATTGTGTAGTTAGCTGATTCGAGTTGGGTATTGTTATTTTTTTTTTTTTTATAGGTTGAAGTTGTTAGTTGTTATTTTTTTTTTTTTCATCTTTTTTGTGTGGTAGCATGTGTTGATTTGTGTGTTACTGCTCGTTGCAGGATTGTTTTTTTATTGTTGCTTACAGTTTTAGGTATGACTGGAAATTTAGAAATGATCAGAAGAGCTGGGTATTTACTTCAGTTTATGTTAACTTTTTCGTATTTCTATTTTTTCAAAACTTTCAGATCCTAGAATAAATTGTTGTTTCTGCTGATAAGTTCAAATTTTGATTATGTGCATATGATTTAAAAATCGAATTTTGATTATCTTTTTTTTCCATGATTAGGTTCGACTAGTCATGGATTTTTTAAATAATGCTTTTGTTGCTGTTGAGGATAATGATAAAAGGGAAAAGTTTGAAAATGTAACTTTGGGTGAATGTGATGAAATTAAAATTGGAATGCAAGTGAGGTCTGAAGAAGAAGAAGCATATAACCTATAATGAGTATGCTTTAAAAAGGGGATTTAGCATTCGAAAGCGGTTAAACGAGAGTATAATGGTGTTATTAGGCAACGAGAATTTGTGTGTTCAAAACAAGGTTTTAAAGAGTTTGAAGACCCTTCTAATGTTAAAAAGTATCATAATTTAGATGTAAGAACGGGTTGTCGTGCTAGGATCCGGTTTGATGTAAAAAATGATATTTGGAGTATTTCACACTTTAATGACACACACAATCATGAATTTGCAACTCCAGAAGAAAGATGTAACTTGAGATCAGGAAGGAAGGTGCTACCTGCTCATGGGAATATAATTAGTACAATGGTTAGTTCGGGTATAAAAGCAACAAAGTCTTACTCATTTTTGTCAAAAGAACTTGGTGGTGCAAATAATGTTGGGTTCTCTAGGCGAGATTGTCATAATTTTGTGCGAACAAAAAGAAAAGAAATTATGGAAGCTGGTGATGGGCAAAGTATTATTAATCATTTCAAAGAAAAGTAAAGTGAAGATCCAATGTTTTTTTATTCGGTGCAAGTAGACCAAGATAATAGAATTGCAAATTTCTTTTGGAGAGATGGTAGATCAAAAGTAGATTATGACTCTTTTGGGGATGTTGTTATATTTGACACCACTTATCGAACCAATAAGTACAACTTAATCTGTGCACCATTTGTGCACCCCCAAGCACTTAAGGGAGGGGGAAAATTGTAATTTAAATAAATAAGCTCAACACTCCCAATTCCATCAAATCGTCGGTGATTTTTCGTTCTGCTTTAGCACCTTCAGGATGTTCTGCATTTCAACCGATTGATTCAAAACTATCAACACACAATAAAAAAAAATTATAATAATAACGAGAAGCCTCACGGCTTCGATTTTGCAATTTGTTCTCTCTCTCTCTCTTCACTTTTAAGATTAAAAACGAACGGTCTCGATCGTTAGAGAGAGAAAAATTAAAAGACCTGATGCTACCAAAATAAGCAGCAGCAATGAATGAATGAGTTATGGAGTGAGTGAGTCGAAACGAAGGAAATTTCGTCGTTTCAGAAAAAGAAGAAACATAATCACAACACAAACAACAGGGTACATAAGAGAGATGAGAAAAAGAAGATGACAGGAATATAATATTTTAATAAATAAATAAATAATAAAAATTGGGTGGGTGGGTGAGGAGAAAGTATATGCTGTTTCACTTCATGCGACGGAGGAGCTCGGTCATGAGAAAGATGAAATTTGTTCTTTGGAGAAGGAGAAATGACGGAGAGACGCAGAATGGCGGGATGGAAGAAAATTAGAGGGCAAATATGTCCTTTTACTTCATGTGATTGAGTATGCTGAGGTGTTATTTTAATACATGTGTCAATTTATTTATTTGACTTAGATACACCAAGTGGATGCTGAGTTGGAGATCCATAAACAGCATATACTTTCTCGTCTATTGGACTGTCATTCTCTGTTACTGAAATTTGTAAAAAGTATACGACAAACTACAATTCGAATGTTGGATTTAAAAAATCATGGAAAAACTAACAAAATTCTTTAATATTTAGTGAAATTAAATAAAATTTTCTATTATATTTATAATAAAATTAAAAATATTTATAATTTATTAAATATAAAGATTTTTATTTAGTTTTATCAAATATCATGGAATTTTGTTTTTTTTTTTCTCAAAAATATATTTGGGAACTTTAAAAATTTATATATATCCTTACATTACATTTTATTTTATGCATAAAATGATTTCTTAAATATATTTATTTGTCGTAAGATAAGATCTCATGTTGCCAATTTTGCTCCGGATGCCAGTTATAATCGTGGGAAAATCTGAAGTTGTCAGTTTTATCGTTATGCCATGAGTGTGTATATGGATGAATTAATTGTTTTTAGTTTATACATAGTATTCTTTTGTATAAATGAAATTTATAAGGAATGAGATTTATGATTTTCATGAAATATTTTATATGTCAGTTTATAGATTTATAGATTTATTTATATTATGAAAGACTTGTTCGATCCATTTTGTTATATGTTTATCTATGACACTAAATTGTGATCCATTGCACTAAGCGGTGAACTCTCATTTCTTTATTTTACAAGTTTGGAAATTAGTATATCATATATTTTGTCATCCGTCATTTATTTATTATATTGTGCCAACATTAAAGTGTCTTTTGATATATTTTGAGATGAAAGATCTAATTATGTTTTTCCTACATAGGTTTATTATTTGATCTATGCACATAATTTAATTTTGATACATTGATGATTCTTTTGAGGTGAATTATGGATATTCCTATATATCTGATGGTGATGATGATGATGATGATGATGATGATGTTACAAATCATGTATTAGCATTGTATTAAGGTAATTAGCCTATTTTATAAGAGAATTATGTCAGTTTCACGACTTTGTGTCACCTCTACCCTACCAAAGGATTAGTGTGACACTTGGAAACCCTGCCTATACAAAGAAAGCCTTATCCACTTATTTAAGCCTCAGAGCCTTTATTTGATATTTCTTTCTTATTGAGGGTTCACCTTGAATATTTAACTAATCTCATGTCTTATTTCTTTTGGTGAGTTTCTCCATTAATAACCATCACCACATATACAAATTAGTCAATACTCTAAACCTTTAGAGTTCAAAAGCGGAGACTGATAGTTGGAGTTCCGACGAGTTCGCAGATTTTATTCATTCAGAGATTTAAGAGGTTATGGAGAAAACTACTTGGTTTGAGTTCAAAGAGTTTCCTTAGTTATTACATTATATGTATTTGAGTCGGCAAAAGTTGTTATCATATGTCTTATAACTATCAATGTAAGTTTTCTATAAATAGTGAATTCAAGAACTTATACTCGAAGTTTTTATCCGTCAGTAGTTTTCCACTTCGTCAATAAATTTGTGCGTTGATTTTGTTTATTGCATTGTTTACTTTTTAACACTTTAATTATTGCTTAAATTCATAGTGTTGAACTAGATTAAACTTAAGAGTGTATTCTAAGACTTATTTTAAATAGTGTAGTTATATTTTAATTTCCGTAAGTTTACAATCATTCCCCCGTAAGTATTTAAGGGTAAGAACTATATTCAAAAATTCAAAATTTTAAATAATAAATTGAAACGCATCATGAATTAATGATAAAATTATCTCAAATTCCAACTCTAAAAATAAAAAAATCAGATCAAATCCCTAACAAATTTTTTTCATGAAGATTCATGATTTTCATCCCACCCTCCCCGA
>SKCR01005787.1:0-25515 GCA_019454045.1 Zanthoxylum bungeanum | reverse complement strand
CCAACACTACTACCGCAAACCACACAGATGTTTTCAACTCGTCTTCTTGAAGTGGCTTCCATTTTTATATGTATTTCTTTCTCAACTCTGGATGCCTTCAAAAGTGCAATGACGGGCTGAATTTATAGTACCTGAAAAGGGTGAGTAAAAATAGCACAAGTATCTTCCAGAGGACGATTAGTAGCGAAATAATATCGTGATAGTCAAAAAGGTCTGGATCGTGTCGGAGAAAATAAAAGACAAACACAAACAAATCACAATTATTAAGAAAATACAAAGAGATATAATATTTACAAGAAAAGTAACGGCTTGATTGACGTCTATGCGTCAGGGACAAGCTTCCCATCCAATTTTCTTATAAATTGGCAAACATGGTCTTTTTGAGTCAGATTCCCGAGACTTAATTGTTGTCTTTCTTTTTGGAATTGTGTATGTAATTTGCGAATGGCAATGTGAACATATCCACTGGGATGCGTCTCAAGAGTTGAAGATATTTTATCTAAAGACTCCTTACTCAAGCCATCCCTAATGAATTTAATTTTGTCTTCGCGATTATCAGACACCATTCCTAAAGAACGACAACGAGTGTTGCAATTAAATCGTGCACATTTAAAAACAAACACCCATTTGCTTAGCTCTTCGTTTCTTTGCATAGGTGCTTCTTCCAAAACCAGGCAGATGTGTGAAATAAAAGAGTCAGAAGACTCACCTGCCAATCGAACTCGTGCTTCAATTACCCAACGAATATCATTAGGAACATCAAGAACTGTGAATTGTCAGTAACCTCATCCGTTCCAAGCGAGCTTTGTAAACTTCCATCAGAGATTTTTGGGAGAGAGGAGGAAGGAAATTGCTTGCAAAGATTTGCGAGAGCATCTTCCATTTTGAAATGACTAATCCTGCAAAAATTAAACACACAAAATAAAACACACCAAATCACAATATATACACAAATTGCATGGGTTGCCTCCCTGCTAGCACTAAGTTTAAAGTCGTCAGCCAGACTTGGCTTCTCGAACGTTAAGCTGGATCTGAAAGTGTAACACTTTCTTTTTGTCGCTCAAATGATTCTCCCCAGTAGTGCTTGACACGTTGTTTTTAACCTTGAAAGTTTTGTTAGCGTCAGGATCATGTATCTCAACGGCTCTATTTGGTAAAAACTTTGTGATCACAAATGGACCTGACCACCGTGATTTTGGCTTCCATGGGAAAAATTTCACCCTTGATTTGTTTAACAGTACCTTCTGCCCTGGTTCCAGTTGTATGCGCACTAACTTCTCATCATGTCTCTTCTTGCCCTTTTCTTTGTACAATTTGGCATCCTCAAAAGCTGATGATGTGAAATTCCTCCAATTCGTTGAGTTGGTGGAACTTTTCTCTTCTGTTGCTTGTAGTGCAAGAATTGGCTCCTTCAGTACAAAAGACGCTTTATCTTTAGGCTCCACAGGCAATTGACATGTTTTAAGTTTGTCAGTAGAACTTTGCATTGCATTGGAGTTCTGAATGGTACTGTGTATCACATCGAGTCTGAAACATTCCTCATTCTTTTCATCATCTGGGAAATTCATGGCCTTGAAAACATTGAATGTTACTTCTTAGTCCTGTACCCTCATGGTTAATTCTCCTTTTTGTACATCAATAATGGTTCGACCTGTAGCCAAGAATGGTCTCCCAAGGATGATTGGCACGTCTGCGTCTTCCTCCATATCAAGGACAATAAAATCTGCTGGGAAAATGAATTTGTCAACCTTGACCAGTACATCCTCAACTACGCCTCTCGGAAATACGAGCGTTCTATCAGCAAGTTGCAGTGAGACTGAAGTTGGCATTGTTTCTCCAATCTGTAATTTCCTGAAAATAGAGAAAGACATCAAGTTAACACTCGCACCTAAATCACACAAAGCCTTACCAAAGTTATGTTCTCCTATGACGCAAGGAACAAGATGAAACTGCCAGGATCTTTCAACTTTGGGGAAGTTTCCTCTGAATGATGGCACTGCATTCTTCTGTTAATGCTACTGTCTCGTAATCTCCCAATCTCCGTTTCGTGAAAGAATATCTTTCATGAATTTGGCATATGTGGGCATTTGTTCCAACGCTTCTGCAAATGGAATGTTGATATGCAGCTTTTTGAAGATCTCCAGGAACCGAGAAAACTGCTTGTCCAATTTGTTCTTCTGAAGACGTTGAGGAAAAGGTGGAGGTGGAGTGATCTGTTCTTTTTCCTTTGCTTCTTTTTCCTCCATCTGTTGCTTTGTTTCTTTTGGAACTTCCTCAGCAGCTGTTTTGACTCCAACATCTTTGTTAATTTCAGTACCGCTTTTTAACATGATGGCATGACATTACTCTTTCCCCATGTTTCTTGGATTTGGCTCTGTGTTGCTAGGAAGGGTACCTGGCGGTCTGTAACTCTGAGCATTTGCCAGTTGTCCCATTTGATTCTCCAGTGCTTTAATAGAAGCAGATTGACTTTGAATTAATGCTGCTTGGGATTGAAACATAGCATCATATCTTGCTGCGTGAGAGTCGTGTTTTGCTTCTATCTTTTTCAAGTGGGTCAACACTTCTGTTATTCCTGGTTCATTTACTTGCTCCTGGCTTTTGTTCTGTTGCTGGAATTCAGGTGGATAGTTCTGCTGTTGGCCTGAATTGTTGCTCCATGAAAAATTGGGATGATTCCTCCACCCTGGGTTGTAGGTGTTGGAATATGGATTGTTCCCTGTCTGTTGAAATTACTGACATAATTCACCGTTTCTTCAAGTTGGTTTGACTCTGGTGCTCCTCCATATGGTGAACTTGTGGATCCAGTGATGTTCACAACTTGCGTGCTAAGTGTTTCTAGACATTTGCATATCTGATCCAGCCTGGTATTCACTGCTGTGTTTGCTCCAACTTCATAAATTCCTGCAATTCTTTGGATCATGCTCCTTTCTGTTGGCCACAAGGAATTGTTGTTGGCCATTTCTTCGATTAGGTCCCAGGCTTGATCTTCTCCTTTTGCCATCAAGGCTCCTCCAGCAGCAGCATCGATTGTGGTTCTCATTATTCCAGAAAGTCCATTGTAGAAGGTCTGAACTTGTAGCCACTTTGGAATCTCATGGTGAGGACATTTCCGAAGTAAATCTTTGTACCTTTCCCAAGCTTCGCAGAGGGATTCTGAATCTTGTTGTACAAAGGATGTGATGTCATTCCTCAATTTTCCGGTTCTGGCTGGTGGAAAGTACTTTGCAAGAAATTTGGTGGCTAAAGTGTTCCAAGTTGTGATAGAACCTGCTGGTAGTGAATGTAGTCAAGCTCTAGCTCTGTCCTTCAGGGAATATGGAAAAACTCGCAGTCTCATTGCTTCTTCTGATGCTCTGTTGTAGTTAAAAGTGCAGCAAACTTCCAGGAAGTTGCTGATGTGGGAATTAGGATCTTCAGTTGCATTCCCCCCGAACTGAACTGACTGCTGAATCATCTGAATGCATGTTTTGATGTCACACGCATTTGCTGGTAAGGGATGAAGTACAATACAGGAAATGAGTCTGTCAACCACCGGAATGGTTCTGTCTCGAATGGGAATTGGTGGTGCAACGTTCAAAGGTTCAGGTTCCATGTTGACTAAAGCTTCTTGGCCTTCTCGCCTTTCCCTTCTCAACTGTCTGATGGTTCTTTCAATTTCTGGGTCAAGCGGTCGGAGTTCAAAGCTTCTGGTTCGTCTCATGAAGTTTCTGAGAACCTGAAACACAAGAAAACAAAAACAATAAGTAAAAAGAAATTAGATACAAGTAACGTATCTAACCCCTAAACTAATAGTAAAAGATAAATAAGTCCCCGGCAACGGCGCCAAAAACTTGACCGGCGTAAACACACACATATAACGCAAGCGCACGTATCGTTCAAGTAGTATAAAAATATCGATCCCACGAGGACTTAATATCTAATCTATTAATTTTATGAGGTCAAATGATTACTAGTATCTAACAGGTTGTTTGATTGATTTGAAATGGTGACGATTCTAAATTTAAAAACAAGTAAATAACATTGTTCGAAAGTAGATTTTAAGAAAATTTAATATAAAAACTATCTAGGGTTGTGATTTCTTCCAATATCATTTTAAAGATGAAGTGGTTATCTTAAAGTTGGGTAATATATTGATTTATTAACCTGGAACACTAAATTATGTGTAAGCCTCTGTCGATGGTCAGACACAAATATCCAGTTTAACCCAATTGAACCATATGTCTATGTCAACCAAATTATCTGGATTCATTAAGTTTAAGTTCCAATTATGGCTACCCCCGCCCGACAGGTATATTCCTATCCTGTAAGGAAATCTATTAAAGTGTTATCTATCCTCAAGGAAGATCGTGGGCTATTAAGTCTAAGGTCTTAAACCTAAAATCTATATGTCTAGTTCATTTTAGATTTACCAGTTCAATTTTATTAATGGCCAGTTAATAAAAAGCATTAGGTTTAAGAC
Organism: Zanthoxylum bungeanum; assembly: GCA_019454045.1. Classification (NCBI taxonomy): domain Eukaryota; kingdom Viridiplantae; phylum Streptophyta; class Magnoliopsida; order Sapindales; family Rutaceae; genus Zanthoxylum; species Zanthoxylum bungeanum. The sequence goes on along the minus strand of SKCR01005787.1, from coordinate 21,053 downwards.
TCAATAAATAAACCTTTATATTACCCAAACTATAATTTAACCCCTATAAACCGGTGATATTGGATTTCATCACAACCCCAGATAACTGGCTTAGTTACGACACATATTACAGGTAGTAAAAACTTAAATAAAATAAAAGACATAAAGTAAAATACTAAAATTAAATACTGAAAAGTAAATTGCTGAAAATTAAATGCTGAAAGTAAATGCTGAAATTAAATACTGAAAATTAAATGCTGAAAAGTAAATAAAGTAAAAGTACAATAAAAGAAAATGCTGAGGTAAAAGGATCCGCTTTTATTACTTCTATTTTAGATATATCCCTTAATATAATATATTAACTTTGCATGATAATTACCAACCAGCCATTAGGCGGTATCCAGATTAAGTCAAATTAATAATTAATTACCAACCGACCAATCAGGCGGTATCCAGTTTAGTCAGGTTAAAACCATTTAAATAATTACCAACCGACCATTATGGCGGTATCCTCGTTAAGTCAGGTTTTAACTAGTTTATATATTATAATTAAGGGAGATTAATCTAAATATTAGTCATAAAAGTGTTACCTTTTACCCCAGCAAAGGGGAGTACCTCCTCATTACTGTGAAAAGTAAAAATTGAAAATTAAAGAAAGAAAAGTACTGTGCGTAAAAGTAAATTGCGGAAAGTAAAAACTGAAAAGTAAAGAAAAGAAAGTGTGTGAAAGCGGAAATTAATTACTGAAAGCTATAAATAAACAAACAAGATACAATCTTCTTAGTATTCTTAAGGAATTCCTTAGTAGAAGAAAGTATGAATTTTACAAATGAAATGGCTTGGTATTTATAGGCAAAATTTTGCCACCATCACAAATCATCCATCAAATTCTCCACCAAATCCATTATTAATTTCTCCACTAATTACCACCAAATCCATAATTGCTCCACTAATTGCTTATCTTGTTTTTGGTGTTGATTTGATAATTTTTATTAATTATTAATTAATTAATATTTTGCTTTGAAAATGATTGATAATGACCTTTTAATAATTACACTCCACACACTTCTGTATGGTTCATCAATTTCGGTCATGAAATAATCAGAAATCGAAATAAATATTTTCTCTAAGTTGTATTTTCTTGTAGAGTCTTTAATGAGTCTTCTTTAATCTGGCACTTGAATCAACTCAATCCGATATCTGAGTACAAAGTTATGCCCAAAATACGACAGATGCACAAAACTGGAATTTCCAAACTGCACTTCGTCAAAAACGCCCTTTCAAGTTTCCAATCTCCAAAATTAAAATATCAAGTCCAATAATTGCCCTTATTTGACCCATATTTCATCCTAAATGATTTCATTGAGACCCGATATTATTTTATCTGCAAAATAAACTAAAACACATCAAAACGTTCATCAAACCCGAGAAACTAAAAAAACAAATATTAAGTTAAAGGGGCGGTAAATATTGATATATTTTCCGCTCATCATTCGACCTGTAGCCAAGAATGGTCTTCCGAGTATTATCGGCACGTCTTCATCTTCCTCCATATCGAGGACAATAAAATCTGCTGGGAAAATGAATTTGTCAACTTTGACCAGCACGTCTTCAATTACACCTCTCGGAAATACTAGTGTTCTATCAGCAAGTTGTAGAGAGACTGAAGTGGGCATTGTTTCTCCAATCTGCAGTTTCCTGAAAATAGAAAAAGGCATCAAGTTAACACTCGCACCTAAATCACATAAAGCCCTACCAAATTTATGTTCTCTTATGATTGCAAGTATGGTGAAACTGCGAGGATCTTTCAACTTTGGGGAAAGCTTCCTCTGAATGATGGCGCTGCCATTCTTCTGTCAATGCTACTGTCTCGTTATCTCCCAATCTCCGTTTTCGTGAAAGAATGTCTTTCATAAATTTTACATAGCTGGACATTTGTTCCAAGGCTTCTGCAAATGGAATGTTGATGTGCAGCTTTTTGAACACCTCCAGGAAATGAGCAAACTACTTGTCCAGTTTGTTTTCTGAAGACGCTGAGGAAAATATGGAGGTGGAATGATCTGGTCTTTTTTCCTTTGCTTCTTTTTCCTCCATCTGTTGCTTTGCTTCTTTTGGAACTTACTCAGCAGTTGTTTTGGCTCCAACATCTTTGTTGATTTCAGTACCATTTTTTAATATGATGGCATGACACTGCTCATTCCCTATGTTCCTTGGATTTGGTTCTGTGTTGCTGGGAAGATTCCATGGCGGTCTGTAACTCTGAGCATTGGCCAGTTCTCTAATATGATTCTCCAGTGCTTTGATGGAAGCAGATTGGCTCTGAAACATAGCATCGTACTTTTTTAACTGAGCCGACACTTATGCTATTCCTGGTTCATTTGCATGCTCCTGACCTTTGTTCTATTGCTGGAATCTAGGTGGTGGATAGTTCTGCTGTTGGAATCCAGGTGGTGGATTATTCTTTTGCCCTGAATTGTTGCTCCATGAAAAATTCGGATGATTCCTCCACCCTGGGTTGTAGGTGTTGGAATATGGATTGTTCCACTGTCTGTTGAAATTGTTGACATAATTCACCGTCTCTTCAAGTTGATTTGGTTCTGGTGCTCCTCCATATGGTGAACTTGTGGATCTAGTGGTAAAAGTCTCCATGAATTTGCATATCTGATCCAGCTTGGCGTTGACTGCTGTATTGGCTCCAACTTCATAAATTCCTGCAATTCTTTGGATCATGCTCCTTTCTATTGGCCACAAGGAATTGTTGTTGGCCATTTTTTCGATTAGGTCCCAGGCTTGATCTTCTCCTTTTTCCATCAAAGCTCCTCCAGCAGCAGCATCGATTGTGGTTCTCATCAGTCCAGAAAGTCCATTATAGAAAGTTTGGACTTGAAGCCATTTTGGAATCTCATGGTGATGACATTTCCGGAGCAAATCTTTGTACCTTTCCCAAGCTTTGTAGAGAGTTTCCGAGTCTTGTTGTACAAAGGATGTGATGTCATTCCTCAGCTTTCCAGTTCTGGCTGGTGGAAAGTACTTTGCAAGAAATTTGGTGGCTAAAGTGTTCCAAGTTGTGATGGAACCTGCTGGTAGTGAATGTAGCCAAGCTTTAGCTCTGTCCTTCAAGGAGTATGGAAAAACACGCAGTCTCATTGCTTCTTCAACTTCTCGGTTGTAATTGAAAGTGCCGCAAACTTCCAGGAAGTTGCTTATATGGGTATTAGGATATTCAGCTTCTTTTCCCCCAAACTGTACTGACTGCTGAATCATCTGAATGCATGATTTGATGTCACACGTATTTGCTGGTAAAAGAGGAAGTACAATACATGAAATGAAGCCGTCGACCACCAGAATAGTTCTGTTTCGAATGAGTATTGGTGGTGAAACTTCCAAAGGTTCAGGTTCCATGTTGACTAAAGCTTCTTGGCCTTCACGCCTTTCCCTTCTCAACTGTCTGATGGTTTTTTCAATTTTTGGGTCGAGTGGTCGGAGTTCAAAGCTTCTAGTTAGTCTCATGTAGTTTCTGAGAACCTGAAACACAAGAAAATAAAAACAATAAGTAAAAAGAAATTAGATACAAGTAACGTATCTAACCCCAAATCTAATAGTGAAAGATAAATAAGTCCCCGGCAACGGCGTCAAAAACTTGACCGGTGCGTAATCACACGCGTATAACACAAGCGCACGTATCATTCAAGTAGTATAAAAAATATCGATGTAGGCACTGCATTTTTGCATATAAGTCCCTATGATGAGTCTCATTTAGAGGCACTATCTTTTATGTCACGGAAGTCGCGGGAAACAGACGTCGGAAGAGAAATTCAGAATAAGTATGTCATCAGATTCATTTCACAAGTTCACTGTTTTCGTTCGTGCTGCGTTCGTGACCACGTTCGAACGTCAAGCAGATTGCGGGCATTCGTGTAGCATTCGAATCGGCGTTCGAACGGTGTCGGTATTTCTGGTTTTGCTGCTAGCCTCACACCCAAGTCCAATTAGCCCACCAAAGCCCATAAAACATATCCAAATTAAATAAATGCATATTTAACACATAGGGAATTAAATAAAATCTAAAAATCATATACCAAATTAAAATAACCTCATGCCTAAACAAAACAAATTAAATATATCATATTCCTAATCTAGCCAAGACATGTCCCCCAATCAAATATTAGACCTTCCTTGTAAAACACTAATTCATTTATTCCTTTTTGAACAAGATTTAACCCTAGCCTTTGCCTATAAAAAGAAGCTTCCACCACACATCCAAGGGGCTAGCACATTCATACAAACCTCAAAAATTCTGCAAGGCATTAACACTCTAGCTCATTCACACAAGAAATCCCCCTAAACCACCAAAAATAGTAACCTCATACAGCCCTTAACACCACCAAAACAACAGCCCTTAACATCACCAAAACAACAACCCTTAACATCACCAAAACAGCAGCCCAAATACCCCAAAACAGTGGCCTAAAATACCTGAAATAGTGACCAGAAAACGTCACCGAAAGAGCAGCGAAATACAGTAAAAACAACAGTAAAACAGGGAGAACGACGACTCAAAACAGTGAGACAACGAACGAGAGCAGTGAACCAGTGAACCGGAGGAGTTACGGAGCGTTAGCCCTTTCGACGATCGTGTACCGTACATCTGAGAGGTGATTTAAAAGGTTAGACCTGGGGGCACTTTTTCTATTTATTGTCATTCGTCTTTTAATTGTTTTATTCGTATGAGAGTCGTTTGTGGATACATGTTGTGGCTTTTGAATGAAAGGGAAAATGTGTCGTCTCTTGTGGTATATAGGATGGAAACCCAGACGTAAAATCCGTAGCCGAATCCGAATGGATGGTAGTACGGTCTGTACTTGGGATACAACTCCACGTACCACTTGAGTAAACGACACATATCTCCCTTTATTTTATCTTGATTGTTTATTATCCGCATCTTATGTTTTGCCATTTTTACTTTTTGTATGTTGTTTGTTCGTGTGTTGATGATGTGATGCGCATGGGCTTAACATATTGGTCTAAAGGTTTTCCATTTGAGGGAAGAAAATGCCAAAAGGCTACCTTTACGCCAATACTTTACCGCGCCGGACAAAATATGTTTGGTTGGATGTGAGATATGTTCAACCGAGCATACGAAGTCCTATATCGTTGTCTTTACTTTCTATGCATTGTGATGTAACGCACATGGGCTAACTAGGGTGGATTAAAGGTCCTCTACTCGAGGGAAAATGCCTGAAGACTACCTTACCATGATGTTTTACGGCGCTTTTTGTTATGTCATTGACTTTATGCATATCATTGTTCTATTTATGCATGTATTGCATTCTAATGTGCATGGGCTAACTAGGGTGGATTAAAGGTCCTCAATTCAAGGGAAAACGCCTAAAGGCTACCTTTACCAAGATTTTTTGCCGCGCCGGACGAGGTATGCTTGATTGAATGGGAACGAGTTCAATCAGGCACATGGGGTCCTACATTGTGGATTTTCTTATCTATGTATGTGTTGCGTCGTCTATCATGCATCAGGTCTGGTCCCGTTCGAACGTGTTCTCAAACGCTATACGAACGCGAACCTTCTGTTTACCGTTCGAACGCATTTACGAACGCTACTCGAACGCGAATGCGTTTTGTTTCATCAGGTCCAGTCCCATTCGAACGCGTTCTCAAACGCTTCACGAACGCGAAACTTCTGTTTACCGTTTGAACGCGTTTACTAACGCTACTCGAACGCGCACGTATTTCCTTTGTTTTATCATGCGTCAGGTCTGTTCCCGTTCGAACGGGTTCTCAAACGCTATACGAACGCGAACCTTCTGTTTACCGTTCGAACGAGTTTACGAATGCTACTCGAACGCGAATGTGTTTTGTTTCATCAGGTTCTGTCCCGTTCGAACGCGTTCTCAAACGCTATACGAACGCGAACCTTCTGTTTATCGTTCGAACGCGTTTTCGAACGCTACACGAACGCGCACACATTGAACTGAGTCATTTCCATCACATGTCATGCATAATTGTTTCTTAGGTGATTTCTCTTGTATCATGTAATCAATCATACTATTTGTATCACTGCATTTACCTATTTGATGTGTTCATGAGATGGTATTCAAGCATGATTAGGCCGTTAGTATGTTACTTGGTTCTTAAGCATGATTTAGCCTATTTAGTTGTTCATTTTCAAGCATGATTAGTCATTCATTTTGCGTTTGGAATTTACATTATGTTTAGGTTGTTCTTTGTTTCCCGCATTATATGATCGAAGTATGTTCATGAGATTGCTGTGTGCTATTGCATGTTCGCCATTATGATGATTACTTTCATGCATGTGAATTTAAAAGTAGAATATTCTTGGAAATATGTTGCTTAGGCTTGGTTACATTATTGCACCAATCATTTCATTACAAGTGGCATAAGTAAGAGACCATTCTGAACCCAACGGTTTGAGGTCTTCCCTTGCGAGGGGTGAGTGCGACCTTAAATCTTTGTCCCGGTTCACACCAGGTGGCGACTCCATCATTCTCCGGTTTAGTTCCCCCGTGGGCTACTCCGTACTCCCGACCGGGCCGCGAACCCGGAACAGCGTCGCTGATTTCTGTGTCCTACAATCTGGCGACTCCACTGGGGATAGAGAATCGGCCCCGAAATAATGTCTTGTAATATTATGATTTGTGCTTTAAGTTAACCGTTCCTATAGTGGGTTGAAAGGGGTTTGATCAAAGACATTTTAAGGCTGGGTAATGGTTTGGTGTCTTCCTTCATTCACTACCTTTCTATACGGAAAAGCTGTGAAGGCACCTAGATAATCATTTACTCGTAGCCTATTGTGATAGACTAATTTGGAGGACTCGTTGTTTATTCCTGTCACCAAGCGATAAGAGCCTAAGAGGCTTGGGTACTTAAGAGAGCCTCGCTCCACCCTCCCTCTGGGGAATCTACAATGGGAAATCCATCTGACAGTCAGTCACACACCATAACTCGTTGGCACGTACTGTAAGGTATAAAAAAGGTGCGCTCACTTGGTAGCTCGAACCCTTGATTGGGGAGACCTAGTTGTGGGCAATCCTTCACCAGCGAGATTCTTTGTCTACTCTCCCGCAAACCCACACATAGACCGGGGTTGTATGGCCTATGGCAACTATTTCCTTGTGCTTGTGGACCATCCTCATTTGGATGCAGTTGGACTTCTTGTCAGAAATGCGAACTTGTTGGGCCATTTAAACTGGGACGAGTTCGTATCCTATGACAATTGGGCCAAAAGCTTCTGAAATGTTGATGGGTCACTCTGTAGAAATTATTTTTGTATGCTTGTGTTTGGGAACATTGTCGTTTGGATCCATTCGGACCTTTTGTCATGAGGTATAGGCTTGTTGGGCCATTTAAACTGGGATAAGAACGTGTCTTATGATGATTGGGCCAAAAGCTTCTAAAACGCCAATGGGCTATTATATGTTTGTGTTTAGGGACATTATCATTTGGATACGGTTGGACTTCTTGCCATAAGATGTGAACTTGTTGGGTCGTTTAAACTGGGACAAGTTCACTCCTATGACAGTTAGCCCAAAAGCTTCTATAATGATGATGAGCCGATTTGTGTGTCCTACAATCGATCCCACGAGGACTTAATACCTAATCTATTAAACTGGGACAAGTTCACTCCTATGACAGTCTCATGCTTTGTATGTTATGAAGAAATCTCTGTGAGGAGTGATGTGGTAGGATGCTACAGTATCTATCACCCACTCAACATCTTGGGTTGCAGTGTGAATGTGTGTCTCTTCCTGCATGGAGCATATGACTATATCTCATTGGATAACTACTAGTGTCTTTCATTCGTTATTCTTCGGCTGGTGATTGTCTTGGCCCTGCTCTCGTTGCAGTTTTTGGCAATTCTTCTTTAAGTGACTTTCTATGCCACAATGATAGCACTTATATGTAGGAATCCTTCTATTTGAGGATCTACCTCTTATTGTGCTTCTGACTCTCCCTCTTTCTCTTCCTCGATGTCTTCCTCGAGTCTATGTGATGAAAGCTTTTGTCTGTTCTGAGCCAACGTCTTTTCTCCTGAACTCTTCATTCGACATGACATCTTTTACCATATGCATGGTAAGTTTGCATTCTAGAGCGGAATTACTGAGAGTAACCACCAATGTCTCCCAACTATCGAGAAGAGAACTGAGTAGTAAGAGATCTTATACTTCATCTCTCAACTGCATGTCTACTGCAGACAACTGATTCACCAGGCTATGGAACTCATTAGTGTGTTCTACAATGGAAGTTCCACTCCATAGCTTCAAATTCACCAAACGCCTCATTAATAGGGCTTTATTCCGAGTTGTCTTGACCTAGTACATGCCTTCCAATTTTATCCATATTTCGTAAGCATTCGTGTCATGTGCTACATGATGGAAGACACTGTGGCCGATCCACTGCCTAATTTGACCCAGAATTCTATTGTTGAGTTTATTCTAGTCACTCTCTTTAACAGAATCTAGTCTCACTCCCTTCACCTCGATCATATCAAACAGATCTTTACAGTTCAAATAATCTATCATATGAGGTCTCTAGAGAGAGTAATTGGTTGTTGTCAGCTTGATCATCGTACCAAAATAGGAATCTTCCATTTTCATTTTAAGTTTAAAGTTTATAATAAAAATAGGACAAAATCTGGGATAATTTTCACAAATCAGAGGTCACTGTTATGTCCGGAACGGTAAAAAATGGTGGATTTGACTATTCGTTGGTCCAAATCCGACTTAGGGGTCGATTTGTAAATTTATAAAATTTCTGGGGCTAAAATATAAATTTTAGATACTTCAGACAGCTCAATGAAATTTACTAGGTATGCTGACGTTCTTGACATGTGGCAAATGACGTGGCTGCTGACTGGACCAGAATTATTGACGTGGCTGATGACTATACCGGAAAATCTGACGTGGCTATTGGCATGGTAGATGACTGTACCGGATACGCTGATGTGACAGCTGACTGTACCGAAAATGTTGACGTGTCTGCTGACTGTACTAGATCTGATTACATGGCTCCTACGTGTCAGCTGACTCTGCCGGAACTGCTGACGTGGTGATGACATGTCTGATGACTGTACCGGAACTGCTGACGTGTCGATGACACAGATGATGACTGTACAGGAACTGCTGATGTGGCTGACACGTGTGTCGTCTTCAACCTCTGAAGCGCTTGCGGCGCTTGGCAGCGCATGGGCAACTCTCTGGAAGGCGCGTGCGACGTCCTTGTTGCTCCATTTGATCACCGAAAAATACCACTGTGCTCGTCTCGACTTGAACAAGTTGACGATATGCTCAAAATTGATTTTTGAGAACTCTGAAACCCAAATTTTCCGCACCGAGTTTCGTTCTTCACCTCCGGGATCCCTAACATATAACCAAAGCTACTGATACATCTTGTTGTGGTTCTCTGATCATTGAAGAGTGTTCATGAGGAAAAATAAATACCCTCTATTATTACTTGAATATAATTTACAAGTATTACAAAACTTGTACAAAAACCTCAAAAACTAACTACTCTCTAAAATCTATTACTTGGAGCTTACATTATAAACTCTATTACTTGGAGCTTCTTGTTGGGGATGATTTGAGCTCTCAAATGAGCTCCCAATTTATAGCCAAACATAAGGCTCAAATATCAACAAAATACAACTATAAACAATTCACCACCTAAAGTTATCTTTCAAACTTCACTTAAAGTATGTTTGATGATTTACACCATTATCAAAGGGTAACAATTTACTTTTGACAATGGTGACCATACTTTTGAAATGGGGACACAAGTTTGATTCAACATTGTTGTCTTTGTGAATGTGGTATGTCCTTACTGGCTTATACGGATTCAAGAAAACAAGTTTGAGATTAATTGCGCTTGGGATGAGGCTAACAGCTAATCACTGTTTTGTTATAACAGATTGAGAATATTTGTGACTTAGGTGTTAATTAATTTAGTTGATAAAATCTCGAATGAAACAAAATTTTAAGATTCGAATACCGTTTACCGCTTACATAGATAGATGAGAATTGAATTACCATCAAACTAAAAAAAAAGAGAGAGAGAAAGAGACTGAGAATACTTGTGCCGCTGGAAATTTTCATTTTAATGAGTTCAGTTTTGCAAAATATAGGCTACATCAGTTCATCATGACCAGTTTCCAATAACAGCACCAAAATAAAAAATTAAAAGAAATGAATTAAAAGCACAAAATCATATATCTAATATTGTACCGTTGACACTGAAACTCTGGCATAATTAAAAGGGGAGCGAGACTATAGAAACATGGATGATCAAGCATATTTCAACATTTTCTGACCAGCAATGAGCTCTGCCCGCATGTTTCAGTTGGATTTTTTTCTCGAGGTGAATAGGCCAAGGCTTTGGATATCCTACTCTTCTTTCTTGAGGGATTCAGAAGAAACCCCAGGTTTATAGGTAGGCTGGCTCACACTAGCTTTGGCCTCGGCAAGAAATTTAGGATCCGGCTCATGTTTGTCTGAAGGTTCCCTCATTGCCATGTAAATGTAGAATGCTATGACTATATTGACAGAAATCACAGCAAGGAATCCACTCAACAATGTCGCAGAGTAAGGAGTCAAATTGGTTGAACCTGTCAGAAAACGATAAAGCTTCATATCATTGAAAAAGGAGATGTGATCAAACTTCGACAAGCACATCAGGAAAAGTATGATAATACTCAAACAACATGAGTAATTTAGAAAATTCTAACATTGCAAATATTAAACAGTAGTTACTTTTTTTTTTATTATTATTTTTTGATAATTTTGAAGTACTTTAATGGGACAGTTTGGGAGATCAAAGACCAACCATACTCAGTAATGAACACCCATATGCCGATATGCATTTAACAGCACATTTGATGCTCAAATCCGACCTGGGGTTAAATCATTGATTCCATAGCATACACTTCCTATATAATGCTAATGCAAAAGCGATATCTAATCCAACAAACTACTTAGTACTTAGCTTTTCTCTCTCTCCAAATGATGCACACTTTCATTTCCAAATTGCACAAGGCTTCCAATATAAGCAAAGTCATGTTCTCACATTCGAATTAAGTTTACTTGCAAGAGTAAAAACTTGATCACTTCTTCATAGTGAAGCCACTCATAAGCTCCTCGAAGCCGCACCAATACAACATAAACAAGAGTATCCACAATGAATTTTGCCTAGCTACAACAAACACAAATTTCCATTTCACCACTAACGACACCAAACCTACATAAAGTGATAACCAGAGGAAAAGGGCATTCAAAATAAACTACTTTGGTCCCCTTGATTCAGATCCTACATCAACAAGGCCAAAAAAAAAAAAAAAAAATTTCAATTTAAGTTATACCCACAACAAAATCAACAACTTTTATTAACTAAGGGAACTAGTTCGAGCATAAGCTACCAAACTTCAGAGCAAGTGCTTATCAAAGAAATATAAAATAATAATAATAATAATAAAAATACTATGATCTTACCGGGAAGCAGATTATGATTAAAGGCGTATAAAATGGCAAGAGGAGCGATCCACATAAACAACGATGCAATGAAGAATTTTTTTACCACGGCTGCCATTGATAGCAAATTGAAGCTCTGGGCTATGATCCAATTCACAGTCGATTTACTGCTCAGAATAAAATTTAGAGCAAAAATTAAAAAGAGAAGGGTTTTGAGTTTCAGTTTCAGTTCAGAGATGTGTATGTAATTCGATTGAAAAGTAGCGACAGTGTTAAGTACTGAGCGTAGATAGTTCGGTTTGATTCGGTTTGCAGTTAACCGACCCGAATAATTGACCGATTCGGCTTGAAAATTTGTGGTCTATGGGCCGACTCATGTTGGGCTTGTCGGCCCAAATGAATTGCTAGATTCTTTTTGTTTATTATTTGTTTTTCATCTTCATTATTTTAACAAACTGACGTGGCATACCATTATTAGTTGGATGAAAAATTATATCATACAAATTATTTCGATGCTCTTTGCAATCTTGGGATATATGTTTTTAATAATGTATAGGATTAATAATTTCTCATAAAAAATAAAATCTCATTCTCAACTACTGAATTAACATTCATAAAAAAATAAATTCTCTTTGTAAACTTTTGATATCCCAATCCCAATCCCAATTCTGATCGCCATGGGAGTAATCAGGGAAAAGAAAAGTATCATTGCTATGGCTTTTGACTTGAACTTTTTCTGAGAGATGCATCCACCGAGGCCCGTGGCTTCAAAGAACTGGTGAAAAGTTAGTGCTGCTACAAGCATAGTTTTTAAAAACCGTCGAACCGGGAATCGATATTGTGTCAGATTTGGTTAATACATAAAAATCGGTTAAAATCGTTAAATCAGATCAGATCGGTTCAATTTTTTTTTTTAAAATTTTTAAAACAAAAAATTAAATTAAATTTTTTTTTTATAATTTTTAATTAAATAAATATATTTATGATGTAAATCGATTCTTCTGATTATTTCAAAACGGTTCAATCGATAGAGCCACTAACTCATTGAACTTTTTGGATCACATGTCCGATTATGAAAATACTGGCTACAAGGAGCTTGAATTTTACACTTCTGAGTGCACCCGATGAAATCCCAAAATCACTTAATGCACAACTATCCCCAACTTCAACACCTACAAAAACATTTAATTCAAATTTAAGTAAACACAGGTACTATTGATTGTAATTTTATATATCACGTAAGCACACTTATCACACAAGTAGCATAAAAATATTGATCTCAAGAGGAAGTATTATTAATGTCTAATACTAAAATTTACCAACCGTAATCTTATTTAGACTCTTAATTTTGAAGAAAGATGTATTGACTATTAAACTAAAGTAGAATAAAAGAAATTGAAACACGTGAAAGTAGTAAGGTAAGAAAAACCTAAGATCACAACTTCCCCAATATTCCCTTAAATCTTTATTCTCTCTTTATAACCGATCAACTATGATGAATTGTTCACATAGAACACAAAGTTATCTACAAGTCTCTTATGATGATCAAGTAGAAACGCCCAACTTAATTTAATTACATATATTCCTATGATAATTAATTTAAGTCAAACTCATTATGATTAAGTTCTAATTATGGCTATGGATGTCTTGCAGATATATTTCTAACATGCACATAAATTTATTCAATAGAATGAGATCACACATTATCAATTCCCAAAGCTAAATCCAAATTCCATTTTCCAAGTACCTAAGGGTTTACCACACTTATTCTATTATTGGCCAGACAATAAAACACATTAAGCATAGAGAATTAACCTAAGCAACACTCAAAATAATTAAAAGGTGCAAATTAAATTAAATAATGCTGAGGATCCATTACAATCCTAAACTAATGAATTAGTTACACATATTTGTCATTAAGCACAAATAATTCTTTATTACACAGTAAGACATCATAAGAAATAAACTGAAGGAATAAAAGAAGAAATAACTCGTTTTGGTGAGATCCTCTGCCTCTATCCTCATTCTGGATTGAGATTTGGTCATTGCCTTACTCTATATGTTTTTTCTCTAGTCATGAGTCTCCAAAAGTATTATTATTATTTTTTTTTTTTTTTTATGTTTAGAACCAGATTTGTGCTTTTATAAGGTTTGTTGGGAGCTTTCCCTCTTAAGAAATTCGAGTTCTAATTATTTTAGGAATAAGATTCATTATCGCGACAATGAGTATCCATTATCGCGACAATGGAAGACAATGTGTTCTCTTAGCTTCAAGTCTCACTGCCGCGATAATGAGAATCCATTGTCGCGATAATGGAGGTCAAAATACTTCTTATATATTTAGGTTCATTTTTGACCATGATAGAGTTCGATTTAGTCTTTGACATAAACTACAAAGTTGTAGATAATTGAGTTTTCTTTTCAATGTAACTTGAATCACCCTATTTGGACATCATATGAAAATGTTATGGCCAAAATATTAAAGATTTTACGTAAATTAGGAGGTCACTGGTGCAAAACATCTTGATTTATCGATGTTTCAAACCCGTGTCTTTCCATATGTATCATATCCTATAAAAATAAAATAAACTCCTCAAAACCTTATAAAGCTTGTAGTAACCCACAAAATATAAGATATAAGGGCGGTAAATATAAATATATTAATTGCTAATTACACCCTTAAACTTAATATTTTGTTTGTCCTTAAGCAAAAATAAAAATAAATAAACTTAAATAAACTAACTAAGCCACTTTCGTAGGGATCATGATTATATTTAGCATATGCAACAAGCTTTTAAACTCCTAGGCGACCATAATAGACGAATTATAATCTCGTGAGGGCTTATAGCGATGACATATACAAACATCTATCAAGCAAACACACAATCACACAAAAATAAATAATTAATGCAAACAAAACAGTCCTGGGAAGTTAGACATGACCCTCAGAGAATGCCTAGTAATGAAGTCTAAGAAACCTTCAAAGTAATCGATTCAACTTAAATCTAAATTCTTGAATAAATTATTTAAGTCTGACTCATAAGGGGTGTGTGTTTTTAAAAGTCTGCTCACAACTCGATTCCTAAGTGAGTCGACTTAGTGATTTCATTTCGAAAGTCGGAGTCCAATTGGTCAAACCAACTTAGATATCTCAAAAAATACTATGTTCTGATTATTTACGCTCAATGTGTGTACGACAATATTGTTTAGTTTTTTTCTTCCCTTTTCTCTCTTTCATTGACTCACACTACCCTTTAAAGTAATATTTCTCCTCAAGATGGTCCTAATACTCGCCCATTTGTAGCTTCACACTTAAAGGTTGTAGGTGGTGTTTTTTTTCCTTTTTTCATTTTTTAATTAAGCCGTATCACACATCCTAAATAACATATAGAGACAAATATCTAAATAAACAGTCATTCATCGTCAAACAGTTATCTCGACTCGTCACTTTATCAACTAACTAGGTTCTTACTACTAGAAATCTAATTTTAAGTGTATACGAGTCTAACCTAGATCACCTACTAAAGGCACCTGATAAAAAAAATTCAGGCACTTATCGTTTTCTAAAACCTCATCCTAAAGAAAACAAACTCATCATTTGGACTTATGATTCACTGCCTAAGACTTTTTTAGCACATGCATGTTGGGATATATGCCCCAGAGCATAATGTAATATGTAAACATGATTTTTTTTTAAATATTAAACGATACAATTATTCATTTATTAAAATATTGATTTTAAAGTTGCATATTACAAATTATCATATATGCCACTAGATACTAAATGTACTTTCAGAATTAGTGTATAAGTGTTATACACAAGAGAATTTAAGTTTGACATTAGTAATCCTAAATAGTCCGTAGAGAGCAAACAAAGACAGACACTTTGTTTGTGATTTATCTACAACTGCGATCCATTCCATATTCTATGACGATTTTGATCCGGGTTCGATCATGTGGTGACATGGGAATGAAAACACCTTATATGATGCGATCATATAGGACTGGACTAAGACATAAATGAATTTCTTTAAATATCCGTTAAATAAAGAAATTCATATCAGTCAAATTAATGATCATATTGTTGGACAATTATGACCCATAGCATCACTATTTGTAAAGAACATTGTGTTTTTGTACAAATTATCTATGTGACAAAAGAAAATTGCTATTTTATCATTATTGTAATTAGATTACTTGGATATATATTAATGATAAAAGTCCATATGGTTAAATCGGATTAATAAGATATGAGACAATATTAATCCACGAACGATTTAATCATTAAATATCCCTAGTCGAAGTATTATCGAGACTGGACATTGATAATGCGGAATAGACTAGTATTACACTTGTGCGCGTTATGGAAGCTTAACGACATAGTTCTCATATATTTAGGTATTGGATACTTATGCAAGTGTAATAAGAGGTTCTGTTACCCGTTGGACCGGGAACAATTCGCTCTGGATAGACCCACTCGAAATCTCATTGGTAGTATGACTATGTGTCTATGAGAATCCGAATCAGGGTAGGTGTATGTGATATTTAACCTGAGACTTACGTCGCTATTACTTGCGACAATCAGTTTACTTTAGTATTGGTCGTCTGGAGCTTTAACAGGTTCCGTGTACGCCTGTATTGGGTTTATTGAGAATCATAGTGTATTGGTCATATGAAGATGATGGTCACATAGGATACAGAACTAGTACTCTCAAAAGCTGCAGCTATCGGGATAGTATGACTAGGTCATGACTTCCCGATTATGGAGATTAGTTACTCAGGATCAGTTTATGCTTCTTACGAGGTAGACACAAAGCCAGCCCTAGGCCTAGCATGTGACATCCGATACTGGATCGTATTACGTATTATATAATATTAGTATTACTCTTCCTGATACAAATGATATTCCTCGATGAATATTTTTGGAGAATTGGATAGGCACGGTGCTTTGCTAGAAGCCAACCATGTCTTGTAAATCGGTGAGAACGTGGTACAGGGTACGCACGTGTTCGGATAGTCCGATAACCGTATTTACTGCCAACATATCCAGGAATCTCTTGGGTCACTTCCCAAAGATTCACCAATGACTTTTGACTCAAATAGAATTAATCTGGGATTAATTATGAAAGAGAAAATTAATATGGGATTAATTGCGGTAAGAATTAATCTGGATTATTAAATTCGTATAGAAGAGAGAACGCGATTAATTTAGAATTAATCGATAAAATAAATTTAATAGTTAAATTAGATTTTTTTATTTAATTTATTTATTTGTGGCTAAAATAATATATCAGATATATTAATTGAAATCAGATTTCAATACGAAATTAAAATTGGATTTTAATTCGGGCGAACGAATTAATTTAGAATTAATTCGAAAGCGACTATCGTAATAATTTTGCGAGGCATAATTATTTAATTAAATTGGATTTAATTATGGCGCGACGGTAAATTCGTTTATTCGGAATTAAACGAACCCGATAAAATTGCCCGTGACTTAGTTGTGTGTTGGAGAAGCCAACTCAAATTTTGAATTTAAAATGTGGTGGGACCACATGACTTACATCAAATGTCAAATTTTGATGGAAGTAGTTGGCTTAATTAATTAAGCCTTTAACACACACAACTACCAAGTTTTTGGAAAACAACTCACACTCTCTCTTCCTCTCCCACCATTGCCGATTCCTTCTCCCATTGGTAATGAAATTTTGCTTCAAAATTTCTTCAAAGCTAGCACTTGGAGGAGTCAAATGAGGTGATAGGGAAACTCACCCAAGGAACAAACAACACAAACAACAAGCTTGGAGCTTCATCCAAAAAGAAATTTTTGAAATTTCTCCATATACAATGTAAGTGATTCCGCAACTTTACTTGATTATTTCACACCTAAAATCACATTTAGGATCTTGTGGCATGTCTTAGAGACTAACAATGGTATCAGAGTCTTGCTAAATATGATTTTGAAACTAGGGTTCATAAACTTTAATTAGGAATTTTTGCTTGGAGCATGAAAATTCAAAATTGAGTTGTTGGTTGATCTTAGATGATGATAACTTGGAGTTGTGCATTGATGGATTGTTGAAAAATTGATTGGATCAAATTTCCCCAAATTCCCTATCATGGCCGAAACTTACCCTAGATTTACTCATGGTGATTTTTTAAATTTTGACACTTGGATGTGTTAATGGCATGATATATATGTTGAATGTTAATTTAATTGGATTGGAATCAAATTGGATATTTATTTCTTGTCATTGTTGTGAGAAGCATGTTGTTGGAGACTTGATTTTGCTTCAATTTGTGTTGGACATGAATTGGAATGATAAGCATGATTAATTAGATTAATTAATATTTTGGAAATGTTAGATTAATTAATTAGTTATGTTAATTACACTTAAAATGGATTAATGTTATATTTGGAATATTGTATTAATTTAAATTAGTCCCTAAAATACTAATGGGCTAATTTGGTTATATTTGGATTAATGGGCTTGGTTGGGCCAAGTTTGGTTGTGGACAATTGGGTTGGATCCAATTGGGCCTAAACTATTTCCATAAAAGTCCAAAATATGACTTTTGTGCCTTTAATAATCTAATTGGGCCTAATGGGCCAAAATTAATTTATGGCATAGGGTGATTCCTAAATGGGCCAAGGCATTATGAGTTTGATCCATAATGGCCAAAAGTCCATGCCTAAAGAATTAATTAAAGCCCATTGGACCTAATAGAATTGGCATTGGATGCTAAATGGGCCTTTGAGACCATTTGGATTGGATTTGGAATCCAAGTCTAAAAAGACATTATTATAATATAATAAGTGTAATTGTTTAATTTGGAATTAAACTTGAATTAGTATTGAATACAATTTAAATTGGATTTAATATTGTAGTTCGATATAATTCAAGAATACTTACTTTGAGTATTTATTCTTAAACGAGTTGGACTCGCGCAAATCAAATCGTTGTATGAACATTGGATGGTCATTAATTGAAGAATTAATTAATTGGATTACATTGATTGACAACATGCTATGTGTGAATGCTTGGATGTATTTGTTTGAATAATGTATATCGGATGGATATTAGATGGGTGTGGGCAATTTTGAAAATTGTTGTAAATATTGTATTTATTTGAAATTGGACCTGCGTGTCCAGCCTATCACCTCTTATTCTCATTGTATTTCTCTTCTCACCAATTCCCCTCAATGTAAATGAGGTTTCTTATAGTGTTATGTAATTGGGTATATAGAAGAATGTAAAGTGCTAGCGGGAGAAAGAAAAATGATAGAGAGAGATTTGTTCTAGGAACAAAATGTATATATCCATCCGCATATCATTATTATATTTATCGCGCCTTATTGTGCTTTTAGAATGCATGTTTAAGGGTGTATGATGAGACCTAATCAAAGATAATAAATTGGTTGCCAATTTACGAAAACGCCCTCACATTTAATATTAAGTGTTTCCTTCCATTGAGTGGTTCTCTCTCAAGATCCAAGATTGGCTTTGATTTGTTGGCCAAAGTCAAGATCATTGTCTATCGCGGATGTGTTTGAACCATGAAAGCTTTGTTAATATCGCATGTCTTGGGCAGTTGTGACTTGTTGGCCAAAGTCAAGGTCACTCTTGTTCATCGACGTGGATTACGAAGCTTTCCCACTGTCAATGGGTCGCGCTTAACTGGAATCATTAAGCTTGTTGAGCCAAAGCCAAGGCTTAGTTGATTCAGAGGAAACAGGTTAGGAAATATATTAGATATATGTTTCGGACTTGGATGTCCACCTACCGGATCTAGGAATTGGATGGGATCCAATTGATCTTAGAGATCTACCTAGTTAAATTTTATACAGCTTGTTGGCCAAAGTCAAGGTTGTGTATTATTTAACGGGATCCTAGCCCACTAGGAAACTAGGTTTCCCGAGTACTCAACGGAGGGTTAGAGGCTCGCCGAAAATTAGTGGGAGGCTAGTATTAAATTTGCAATTTCGTTTAATACTCGCTAATATACGCGCTCTATTATTATTATTTCTTGTTATTATATATATTAGTTGGACTAATATTATTCATTTATTGTTTTCTTTGAACAGTTAGACTGTACTCAACACTACTCCATTTGTAGTTGGTTATATAGTTGGACTATAGTAACCATTGCATTTGAGTGTACCCGAAACGTTTGATTGGATAGTTGGACTATAGCAATCAAAATGGCTGGAAAGATAAGCGTTAGAGACATAATCATGGGTGAGAATGTCTTTAACGGCGTAAATTTTCCAGACTGGGAAATGAACCTCAGGATAGTCCTGGGAGCTGAGAAGTTGCTCTATGTAATAGAGAGACCTCTCGGGCCTGAGCCCGGACTTGAGCAGCCAGTAGAGCATGAGCTTTGGAAGACTCACTGTGATGATAACTTTACTGCTCAATCAGTTATGCTTGCTGCAATGACTCCTCAGTTTCATCGTCAGAACAAGGGATTGGATCCTTATGCGATGATGTTGAAGTTGAAGGATCTTCATAGATCTAATCTTAGATCTCAGAAGTATGATTTACAGAAGAAGCTCTTTCGCTCTCGTATGTCAGAGGGTACATCTGTCGAACACTACGTGTCACAGATGATTGCTGACATCGAACAGTTGGGTCAGCTGGGCATTACCTTCGAGGCCGAGACTTCCATAGATTTGATCTTACAGTCTCTGCCCGATTGCTGGGGCGGGTTTGTCATGAACTATAATATGATGAACCAAGAGAAAACTCTTGGAGAGTTAATGGCTATGCTGAAAGAGGCAGAGCCAGAGCTTCTGAAAGGCAAGAAGCACGAGGCGCATCTTACTTCGACATCCAAGAAGGCCAAGGCTTGGCCGAAGACTTCAGGGGGTGTGAAGAAGAAGAAGAAGAAGGGCAAGGCTCAATCATCACAGTCTTCTGGGAAGACAAATGACATATCCCAAGACGTCTACCTACACTGTGGCAAACGGGGTCACTGGAAGCGTGACTGCCGTAAGTTCAAGACGGACTTGAAGGAAGCGAAGACGGGCAAGGCTCCGGCTTCAGGTATGTTTGTTATTGAAATAAACATGTCTACTACCAGTTATAAAAATTAGATTTTTGATACTGGATGTGGTACTCACATATGCACTGATGTGCAAGATCTACAGATTAGCAGGAGACTGACTTTAGGAGAGATCGACCTGCGAGTCGGAAATGGGATGAGAGTCTCCGTTTTGGCCGTTGGCACCTATGTTTTGAATATGCCCCCAGGGCATGTACTTACATTAGGCGACTGTTATTTTGTACCTAGTTTGACTAGGAATATCATCTCTGTATCTAGTTTAACCCGATGCGGGTATACCTTTGTATTCAGGAACACTGAGTGTTTTGTTTATAAAGATGATATTGAGATATGTACAACAGATGTGAATAATGGTCTTTATATTTTGAATATAAATGAATCTCAAACATATAACATGACAAACAAAAAGCTCAAATTGAGTAAAACTGATGAGACTTATTTGTGGCATTGTCGTCTGGGACACATTAAAAAAACTCGTATATCCACACTTTCGAAGAATGGATACTTGGACGGATT
>SKCR01005786.1:0-25504 GCA_019454045.1 Zanthoxylum bungeanum | reverse complement strand
AATTTTTTTTTTTTTAAAATAGATATTATATGGAATGGAACCATAAATAAAAAAAAAATGCTAATGAAAGTCAATCGGTTCAAGCTGTGGACATTTGCATCAACAATAACAGAAAATAGAATCATATGAAATAGAACCATATGAAATAGTCATATCCAATGGTAGTAATTCGCCGTCGAGTTAATGGATGTTCAATATGTTCACCACGCATCATAAAAAAAACTGATTTAACACATGCATTATTGAATAAATTGCCATCATGAACAATAAATGACTTCATAAAATTCTTCATCATCCATATCTTTGTCATTAATTTCTTCTTCCTCTATGTCGTTACTTCGTACATTGTGCGATTGTGACATTATACATCCATAGGAACATATAATCAAGATTGATAAAGCAAACATAATTTGATGATAAAATTCATCCCAACACAATCTATAGGAAGTGGAATATCAAAACTAAAAATAAATTGATAAGTTAATTTTTTTTTTTGATAAATTGATACAAATAAATCATCATGTGCACATCAAATATTCATCAAAGTAAAAGCTAATATTCAAATTTCTTAAACAAAAAAATTATAATAACAATAGTTCAACCAAATTATAACTGAATTAATTCAATCAAAGTAAAACCTAAAGGGGAATGATAAAAAAATAGTTCAACAAATCCTAACATGATTAAAATATATATGTTTGGTATATATTCGTTCAAAATAGCTTTTAATTCATTTCAAAATGGCTTTCAGCCTGAGATTAAAAGCTTTTAATTCGTTCAAATCATTAATTATTTTATTCTGAAATTGATACATGAATACTACTTCTAAAGCCATTTTACAGATTGTGGTGGGTTAAGAGAGTAAGTACTTTACCAAAACAATAATTTTTTTTAAGGTTGAAAAATCAAACTGGAAGTTTTTAATCTTTAAAATTGGATTCACAGTGAGATTACTTTGAGATTCAATAAATGACACAGCAACAACGAAAATGACACAACAATCAAATATTTCAGGAATAAACCTAGATCATCAATCTATCTATTTTTCATTCACAAATAAAATCGATCCACACATAATAAAAAATTGGAACACAAAAGTACATTGTTCACGAAGAGTTCAAAAGTCTGTTTTTCTTCTCTTCTCTAGCCTAAAAAAAATCTCATATCAAAAGTCTGATGGGTTAGGGTATGATTTTTTTATAGGATTTGATATTTATACTTTCTACTAAAAAGTCTCACATAATCGGTAATCCCACATATAGAAAAATCTTTCAAAATCAACAAGTTTTTCAATACCATAAGACTTTTTATTGTTTGTTTAAATTCCTGATTGAATACCACTGGATTTGGACACCCTATTTAAAAAGTCCTAAAAATCTTAATGGAATACCACAAAACTTTTTAGATTATTTAAAAGTCTTAATTGAATACCACAAGACTTATTTAACTTAAAATAGTCTTTTAAAATCTCAATTCAATACATCCCCTAATTCTTATTGTGTCTGTTTTTATAAAATTTTACGATTTTGTTAATCTGACATCCAGGACTCATTTTATAAATAAAAAATTCCCTACGGAGATGGATCTCTAATTCAGGTTTAAGGCGAATTATAACTCCCACAACTTCTAATCAACAAATTCAATACTCCACAACCATACACCATCATTCTACCATCTATAACTCACAAAATTACACAATAAGAATTTTAAAACATCAAATAATCTTAGCATTCTTACCTTTGGCTCCAAGAACTCCCATTTTTGCTAGTATTCTCAATTCTGCTCGATTCTTCTTCTTTTCCTCAAGTTGTTGCTTCAAGAGCTCATATTTTCTTCTTCTCCTTTATAGTTAGATGGAATAACATAAAGAGGTCTAAAATATTTTTGTTTCTTATTTAGGGTGACCGGATTTTACAAATAAAAAATGGGGTTTGGTTGTGTTTAATTTGGGCTTGGGTTTGGGCTTGAGTTTACTTAACAAAGTGTTGAGGTTTACATAAAATCCGTATACCCGTTTAAGTCTACCGACTTTTCACTCTATCCTCGATCTCTTATGTTTAGTAAATTCTTATTCTATTCACCATTATTTTAGTTAAACTAATATGTAAAATTTTGTATCATTACAAGCACTGAGAGTATAAGCTAACTTATAAATTTACCGAATTCTATAACAAACGGTACATTATAATTTTCAGATTGTGCGTTTGTTTGAATTGTAAGAGGGAAAAAATGGATGTTGTTGAATTAAATTGAGGGAAGTGGGTGGATTACTTCTCCAAAGGATGTGATTTGGTGTCATAAGGTTTATGATTTGGTTGTTCAAGTCTTGGATTTGAATACAGATGGTACACTTTTTGTAAAAACGTGGGATAATTGATGATTTTACCAGCTCCACTTATTTCTAAATCAGGTGATTTGACGATGGAATTTCAAACGTTATTTCAAAAAAAAAAAAAAAGTGGGTGGAATTCTTAAAAGTCGAAATGATAGAATCTAGAATGTATAATTCACTTATAATATAATTTACACGTGCCTTATCCTATCATTTTTTTTGGAAAAGAAATTATCAATTCGATGAATGAAAGGTGAATAAAAGGAAGGATTTAAAAAAAAAATATATTTATAAATATATAAAAAGAAAAAATTTGATCATTTTTTTATTATTATTGTAAATGATGGTTTTGTTTTTTATTTGTTTGTAGTTTTAGTTCTAAATAGTAAGGGTTGAGAAATTAAAAAAAAAAGGGATATTTAAAGAATATTTCAAATTCAATAAATATAAACTCAGCAGTGGTTTTATTAATAAAATTCTAGACTCAGCAGAGGCTGAAGCCCCTCAGCCTCAGCCAAGTCCACCTATGCTCGCGAAACTAGCCTTTATCCTTTGATCATTGAGATGGATGCGTTAAATGTTGTTCATGTAAGGGAATTTTTGAGCTATTCGAGATACATCGATATTATCTCCACACAATCCTTTTATTTTTCACCATGTTGATCGATCTTCAAATTTATCAACTCATAAACTTACTAAGTTGCAATGTTGTGATTACAAAAAATTGATGAACAAATAATTAGGGATAGTGTTATGAATATTATTTTATACTAAAAAATTATAATTTGTTTTTTCTAATATTTTAATAATGAGAAAAGACTACATACTTCAATTTTTGAAACAGTCGATTTTTTTTTTCACCAATAATAATCACAATCTTTTCTCATTGACCAAATACTTAAAAATTTTGATTTGATCAAAATATAATTTTCTCATCTCAATAGATGAAACCACAATATCATAGTCTAAATCACTTAATCACTTTTGTGTGGATAAACATTTTTTTTTTTTTGAACAAGGATTGACTAAAAGAACAACACGAATTGAAGTTTTTAGTCAATATAATAACCATTCTCATCCTCTTTTAGTGGTAAAAATTTATTGACATTTAACTATTGTCTTGATTCTTGAAATAGGTTTAAGATCAAATAAAAAAAAAAGAAAAAAAGAAGAAGAAGAATGATGACATATATATACTCTCACTCGAACAACAACTTACAATTACTGAATTACATGCATGCAGTAACTCAAATTAAGCATTTACCTAACACACAGGATAATTAATTAGCTTAGAAACAAACCCAATACATAAATCACCTTAATTAATA
The DNA here is from genome assembly GCA_019454045.1 of Zanthoxylum bungeanum. Lineage (NCBI taxonomy): Eukaryota > Viridiplantae > Streptophyta > Magnoliopsida > Sapindales > Rutaceae > Zanthoxylum > Zanthoxylum bungeanum. The sequence goes on along the minus strand of SKCR01005786.1, from coordinate 21,844 downwards.
CTAGCAAGACAGTGGATATATATAATCAATAAGCTAGCAGCTTTTGCTTCTCATGGGTAACTCGTTTTGAGTTAACTCGTTCTGATTACCTCGTTCTGAGTTAACTCGTTCAAGCTTAAAACGTTCTTGAACAGAAGTGATGTAACTTGCAGCTTTGATATCAACACTCTCATCACCAGCCACACCAAACAGCTTTTTCCGGTTACCGTGGTTGTTATCAGATGACACAACAAACGAAACCTTTTGCATCGGCTGAGCAATTACGTTGACATAGTCTTGGTGGTTGACTACGTAGCCCACAGAAGCCGTCGCCGGCGAAGACTGGCTTGGCTTCACCTTGCTGCTGTATTGAACTGTTGATGATGCCGACGAAGACTTGGCTACTCGATACAGTGGCATCATCAGCTTCCCCTTGATGAACCCTTTGCGCTTGCGATTCGACTCCATGCTTTGTTTAATCTATTAAAAGTAATTTGATGTCTGTTTTAAGTTGTGAGTCTCTTCTGAGCAAACAAAGAGTCTATTTATAGAATTTCTTTTGGGTATTTTTTATTGTATAAATTCAGGAATATAATGATATTTGTAATAATAATGCAGGTGAAAGATATATGGATGACGTGATATCCAATAATATTTTAATATATATATATTAAATTTATAATTAATTACTCACAATAACAAAGAAATTATTAATTAACACATGACATATATTTATTGATATGTCTATTGAACATATCTCATAAATTTTTCTCATAATAGAGGGCCAACCCTGAACTTTTGGTGGCCTAAGCGAGCCAAGAAAATATGACCCTCAAATTAGATATTAATTAATAATATATCGTAAAAGATTTAAGCCTAAAAGCTAAAATAATGAAGATTGATTAAATAAATGAGATGAGTTGATTCTTTTAACCAAAGAAAGATAAATATGAAAAATAATTAAATTGAGATTTTGAAATTTTAATGAGAAAGAAAGTAAGGATGCAGAAAAATCCGGGTCCGGTTTGGTCCGGGTCGAGTTGTAGTTTTAGAAGTCTGGTTCGGGCTCGGGCCTGAGCCGGGCTCAACATATTTAGCCCGGATCCGGGCTAAATTTTTATTTTTATTTTTTTAAATTTTTTTACTTATTATTTGTACTTTGTAACATTTGAATTGTTAGTTTATAAACTAAAATTTTAATATATTTGTGAATTATCTTGAAACAGATGACCTCTATTTTGTATTTGTATATTCTTAATTTTATTTTGTTAAAACGGGCCGGATAAAATCAGGACCGGGCTTTTCCCGGACCCGAGCTAAAATTTTCCTGATCAGGCTCGGGCCGGGCTTATCAAAACTCGAATCCGACCCGATTCATTACCACTCTTAAACGAACGGGACCTTAAGAGGTGACCTATACTAACTATCCCCTACAAAATGGCGCATGTCACCTCATGAGTAAAGATAAACTTTCCATACTCGAAGAGCATATAACGTTGTTAATTTAGAGATATGTATGAATCTTAGATAGCTAGCTTGTGGTCCATGTGCTAAATCTCGGAAAGCATATAATTAATCAGTTTTTTAAATACATGATAATTATTAGTTAAGTTATATTCTAATAATGTGTTAAACAGCTATAAAATGCCTAACAGAGCCAATGAGGAGTTGAAAATTTGTATAAATTATGTTTCTGTGCCAACAAAATGGGGCCAATGTTACATATTTTTATATGGAAGCAAATGCTTGTTTTTTAGGAAATAATTTATGTAACACCAAGTGCCATTGTCAGTTAGGCTGTACAGCGTTGAAACCTACCAAAAATAAGAATATAATCATAAATAATGTTTTGTTGTTTAACACATGGATCCTCCTCTAATTAAGAGCATTAATTAGGAATATTGTTGGCTAGTTAAGAATTTGAATGAATTCCAAGGACCCTTCTTATTCTTTTATGTAAAATATATATCCGAAATCTGAATAGTTTACGCTAGGTTGGGTCAAGATTCGTTTATTCGTTCGATTCGATTCGCTTTAAAGCGAATACATGTTTGAAAAAATGGATTCGTTTAATAAATGGGTCAATTCGATTTGATTCGTTTATTAAAAGAATCGAATACGAATTTAAGTTCATTGATTCATTTATTCGTTTAGGATTCGTTTTATTATTTTTATTTACTAGTTCTTGTTAATTTTCAATTATGATTCGAGAAATTATAGCTAATTACCATTAAAAAAGTAATATTTTCGATATTTGGTGAGGTATTTTTATAAATATATTAATTACATATTTTATATGTATATTTTATGAAGAATTAATGTAAATCAAGTGTGGTAAATTATTTTATTAAATAATATAATGACTAAACTAGGGGTGAACATAATTTCGGGTCAAACCGCGAACCGCACCGAACCGAACTGAACCGCGCGGTTTGAAAAAAATATAAAAATAATTTTGAACCGCACCGAATCGAACCGCAAATTTCGGGATGGGTGCGGTTTGACCCATGTCAAACCGCGAACCGCCCAAACCGTAAATTTTGACTCGAACCGCCTAAACCGCCGACCCGCGTTCAAAATAAATATTATTTTATATTTTTTTTCTTCTTTAACTATGAAAATTAAGATATTTAATGATCATATAACAATATGTAATGAATAAATGAAAATTATGTAATTTTTTCTTCAATTATAATGTGAAGACACACAAAATTTTATTAAAAAATTTATAATCCAAACCGCTGACCAGAACCGCCCAACCGCTAAACCGCCAACCCGAACCGCCGCTGTTTTCCTTATCAAATTTTCGGTTTCGTTTTCTAATTTCCCAAACCGCAAACCGCGGCGGTTTGAAGTAAAAAACGAAAAAATCGCCCCGAACCGCACCGCGAACACCCCTAGACTAAACGAATAAACGAATATTCGTATTCAATTCGTTTAATAAACGAATCAAATACGAATCCTGATATTAGGATTTGTTTAATAAATTAATCGAATACGAATATATCACATTTTGATTCAATTCGTTTACGATTCGATACAAATTCAATTCGTGGATTTGTTTTGCCGCCCCTAGTTTACACCCGGAAAATTTGTAGCTGCTAGTATGTATGCACATTTGGATTTAGTATGTACAAGTTGTCAATAGCTAGGTTTGGGTTTTTTTTTTTTCTTTTTTGTTTTCAATTTATTTATTATTATTTTTAAATATGATTATATTGTAAATGGATGGAAAGGTCAAGATTACACCATGTTCATATAAGCTTCATACATTTAGGAAAACATTAGACTTAGTAAGTTAGAACGTAGTCTAATAATACAAATAAACATAAAATTAAACTCCTTCATTACCAATTTTCCTAAATTGATAAGAAAAAATGAGTTCACGCCTTAAGAACAAACTGTCGACATGAGAAAATTTCAGTACTATCCTATTAGCCCACCTCAATGTAGAGTAAGTGAATGAGCCAACTTTCCACCGAAAGCAGCAGCATTGAGGAAAGTTGCAGTGCACAAAAAGTCAGCAACAAAACGTGTGTGTGTGTTGTCTCCAAGTTGTGTGTAGTTGGCCAAACCGCGTGACACTGTTCACGCGGTTTGGGCTCTATAAATTTGAGCCTCTGAAACCATTATCAGTATCCCTAAATGTGTGAAAGTGTAGTGAGAGTGATTGGTGAGAGTTTTTTGTAAAGCTTGTATTGGAAGCTTTGTAATTCTTTTGTGGATATATAAAAGAAGAGTTTTCTCTCAAATATCCTCTATTATTGTGTGTTTATTCACAACAAGTGGTATCAGAGCTACGGTTCCACGGAGGGATCCCGAAATTCAGAAACGAAGTTTCGGTTCGGAAAGTCGATTCCGACGAAAGTTGTCGAAAATCGATTTTGAGCATATCATCGGACTTTTTACGGAGAGACGAGCACGGTGGTATTTTCCGGCGATCGAACGGAGGCCGGAGGACGACGCACGCGCCGCACGCGCCATCCAGAGAGTTCGCCACTCGCGACACGCGCAGACACGCGCTCCACGCGCTGCTCAAGGTTGAAGACGACGCCACGTCAGCCGCCACGTGTCGCCCAGTCAGCGCACAGTCAGCGCCACGTCAGCGCACAGTCAGCAGCCCAGTCAGCGCCACGTCAGCGCACAGTCAGCAGCCCAGTCATCCGCCACGTCAGCGCACAGTCAGCGCCACGTCAGCGCACAGTCAGCAGCCCAGTCAACTGCCACGTCAGCGGTGCCTGGTAAATTTCAGATAGGTCCCTGAACTTTCTGGAAATTACAATTTAGCCCTATACTTTCAGAAATTTTCAATTTAGTCCCTGAACTTTTTGGAAATTGCAATTAGTCCCTGAACTTTTCCGTAATTTCATTTTGGCCCCTGAACTTTCGGAAATTGCACTTTGACCCCTGTAATTTCTGGAATTTGTAATTTGGTCCCTGTGTCGGATTTTGACAAACGAAGTGTCTTTCCACCATTTTCGGCCATTCCGGACGCAACGGTGAGGTCCGTTTTTTGAAATTCTGTTTAGAATTTTATGATGGAGGGGAGCCACGGAAAAATGATTTGTTAACAAGTACAAACTATTTCACATGGAGAGGAGGATGAAAGACCTTCTGTATGTGAAGGACTATGATGGACCGGTATTTCTGGAGAGAAGAAACCAGAAGGAATATCCGATGAGAAGTGGGCTAATCTTCACCAGAAAACATGTCAGTACTATTCGTCAGTGGATCGACGATAGTATCGTCAACCATGTCAGTGAAGATGTAAATGCACGTACCTTATGGGGAAAGCTGGAGGAGGAGCTTTTCCGAGCAAAGACTGGCAACAACAAGCTGTACTACATCAAGAAGATGATGGGTTTGAAATACCAGGAGGGTACAGCTGTGGCGGATCATATCAATGACTTCCTCGGAACCATGAAGGAATTGTCTGGATTGGGCATAGACTTCGGAGATGAGGTAAATGGTTTAATACTCCTTAATACGTTACCAGAATCTTGGGAAACGTCAGATCTACGGTGATCAATTCAGCCGCAGATGGGAAAGTCACTATGGAGATGGCAAAGACCAGGATCTTCGAGGAAGAAAAGAGGACGAGAATGCAGGAGTCAGCATCAGCCTCAACCTCAGAAGCTCTAGTGACAGAAAAGAACACCAGAAGGGGGAGGAGTAAAAGCCGAGGCCCAGGGAGATCAGACAAGAACCGAGGGAAATCAAGAACGAGGGATATTGAGTGCTATCACTGTAAAAAGAAAGGCCATATGAAGAGGGACTGTTACAAGTTGAAGAACGAGCAGTCCAGGAGAGATGGCGACTCTAATCAAGAAAGAGTTGCTACTACCACCGAGAAAACCTCCAAAGAATTTTGCATATGTATGAAGAAGCTGTTGTGATCTTGCCAGCCACGAGACCAGTTGGTGTGATAGATAGTGGCGCATCCATACACGCCACATCTCGCAGAGACTTCTTTTCATCTTACACACCAGGGGACTACGGTGCTGTAAGGATGGGGAATGACGGACAGTCCAAAGCCGTCGGTATTGGAGACATCTGCCTTGAAACAGAGAACGGGACAAGGCTAGTGTGAAGGGAGTCAAGCACATCCCAGATATCCGGTTAAACCTGATCTCAACAGACAAGCTGGATGATGAAGGTTTCTGCAAGCACCTTTAGTGACGGATGCTGGAAGCTCACTAAAGGATCAATGGTGGTGGCACGAGGTAAGAAAGATTCAACTATGTATTTGATGCATGCTAAGCTTTCAAATAGTAGCATAAATACAGTTAACAGCAATGAGGCATCCGAGTTGTGGCATAAAAAGCTCGGTCACATGAGCCAAACAGGGATGGAGATACTACGCAGGCGGAATGTTCTTCCGGAATTGAAGAACTCACACTTACGGAAGTTTGAACACTGCATGGCTGGAAAGCAGAACAGAGTATCCTTCCAGAGCTCCCCGCCTCAACGGAAATCGGAGGTACTAGATCTCATACATTCAGATGTATGCGGTCCGATACAGATACGAACACTCGGAGGGTCACTGTATTTTGTGACATTATTGATGATCATTCAAGGAAGATTTGGGCATACACCTTGAAGAGAAAAGATCAAGTGCTAGGAGTGTTCAAGGAGTTTCATGCTTGGTGGAGAGAGAAACCGGCAAGAAACTGAAGTGCATCAGAACAGACAACGGTGGAGAATACAGAGGTCGTTTGATCAGTACTGCAAGACGCAAGGAATCAGACATCAAACGACACCTCCGAAGACACCTCAGCTGAATGGCCTAGCTGAGAGGATGAACAGAACCTTGTGCGAGAGGATCAGAAGCTTGCTGTCACAAGCCAAGCTGCGAAGACATTCTGGGGGGAGGCACTCATCACAGCAGTTCATGTTTTGAACATATCCCCAGCGGTCGCACTGAAAGGTAATGTTCCTAACCAAGCTTGGACAGGTAAAGAAGTGTCATACGAGCACTTACATGTCTTTGGGTGCAAAGCTTTTGTACACACCCAAAGGACGAGAGATCCAAGCTTGATGCAAAGACGCGACAGTGTGTCTTTATTGGCTATGGTCAGGATGATTTCGGCTACAACTCTATGATCCTGTGGAGAAGAAGATTGTCAGAAGCCGGGATGTTGTCTTTGTTGAAGACCAGACCATAGAAGATATCAGAAAGGAGATGAAGACAATGCCCCAACAATACAGAAATGTGAATCCAGAACCTCATACACCGGTGCCAGTACGAGTTGATGATGAGGTTCCCAGACAGGAGGGTACAGGTGATGAAGCTCCCAGAGATGATGATCATGATCAACCACCAGTACCAGAAGTTCCACCAACAGTTCCACAGAGAAGGTCTGACAGAGAGAGGCGACCTTCAAACAAATACTCTGTATATGAGTATGTGCTGCTTACTGATGGGGGAGAACCCGAGAGCTACCAGGAGGCTGTGGAAACAGAGGACAGAGAAAAGTGGGAGGAAGCCATGCAAGATGAGATGAAATCTTTGCATGACAATCACACTTTTGAGTTGGTGAAATTGCCAAGAGGCAAACGGGCTTTGAAGAACAAATGGGTGTACAGGGTGAAGCAACAGGAGCATACTTCACAACCCCGGTACAAAGCCAGACTAGTCGTCAAGGATTCAATCAGAGGAAAGGCATTGACTTCGATGAAATCTTTTCTCCAGTTGTGAAGATGTCATCCATCAGAGTGGTACTCAGCTTAACAGCAAGCCTCGACCTGGAAGTTGAGCAGATGGATGTCAAGACCGCATTTCTTCACGGAGATCTGGAAGAAGAAATTTACATGGAGCAACCAGAAGGCTTTAGAGTCAGCGGGAAAGAGGACTTTGTGTGCAGACTCAGGAAAAGTCTCTATGGTTTGAAACAGGCACCGAGACAGTGGTACATGAAGTTTGAGTCAGTTATGAGGGAGCAGGGATACAAGAAGACTACTTCAGACCATTGTGTTTTCGTTCAGAAGTTTTCTAACGATGACTTTATCATCTTACTGTTATATGTAGATGATATGTTGATAGTTGGCAGGAATCAATCGAGGATTGACAATTTGAAGCAGCAACTGAGTAAGTCTTTTGAGATGAAAGACTTGGGGCCAGCTAAACAGATTCTTGGCATCAGGATCGGTCGTGATCGGAAAGCCAGGAGGTTATACTTGTCACAGGAGGAGTACATCGAGAAGGTACTTCAGAGATTCCAGATGGACAAGGCTAAAGCGGTTAGCACTCCTCTTGCTACCCACTTTAGATTGAGTACGCAGCAGAGTCCCTCTACTGAGACAGGGAAGGAGGAAATGAAACAGGTTCCATACACCTCAGCAGTGGGAAGTCTTATGTATGCCATGGTGTGCACGAGGCCAGACTTAGCACACGCAGTTGGATTGGTCAGCCGGTTTATGTCAAACCCAGGACGGGAACATTGGAATGCTGTCAAATGGATTATGCGGTATCTTCGAGGCACTTCCAAGATGAGGTATGTTTGGAAGCAGCGACAAACCAGTGTTGATAGGCTACACCGATTCAGATATGGCAGGAGATGTGGATACCCGAAAGTCTACTTCGGGGTATCTGATTACTCTCTCAGGAGGAGCTGTGGCATGGCAGTCAAGGTTGCAGAGGTGTGTTGCACTTTCTACAACAGAGGCGGAATTCATTACAGCGACGGAAGCTTGCAAGGAATTGCTGTGGATGAAGACATTCGTCCAGGAATTGGGTTTCAATCAGCAGAAATACATTTTGTACTGCGATAGCCAGAGCGCTATCTATCTCGGTAAAAATTCCACATTTCATTCGAGGTCAAAACATATCGATGTAAGGTATCACTGGATACGGGACGTCCCGAGCTCAAGGCTGTTAGAACTCAGGAAAATTCACACCGACGACAACGGTGCCGATATGTTCACGAAGGTTTTACCGAAGGAGAAGCTTGAAATCTGTCGTGCCATAGCCGGGATGACGAAACTCTCCACATAGTCAGAGTGGGGAGATACAGAGCACTACGATTGGCTTGATCCCAACTCAGGGTACGTAAGCAGTCACACAGATGCAGCCAGGGGAGGATCCTTTGGAGGATCCGATTTGGGTGATTGATGGTCGGTTCAGATTTTGAGGAAATCTTCACCGAGGGGGAGATTTGTTGACTAAATGAGCCAACTTTCCACCGAAAGCAGCAGCAATTGAGGAAAGTTGCAGTGCACAAAAAGTCAGCAACAAAACGTGTGTGTGTGTTGTCTCCAAGTTGTGTGTGAGTTGGCCAAACCGCGTGACACTGTTCACGCGGTTTTGGCTCTATAAATTTGAGCCTCTGAAACCATTATCAGTATCCCTAAATGTGTGAAAGTGTAGTGAGAGTGATTGGTGAGAGTTTTTTGTAAAGCTTGTATTGGAAGCTTTGTAATTCTTTTGTGGATATATAAAAGAAGAGTTTTCTCTCAAATTATCCTCTATTATTGTGTGTTATTCACACAAGAATGTAGTCTAATAATACAAAATAAACATAAAATAAAACTCCTTTCATTACCAATTTTCCATAATTGATAAGAAAAAATGAGTTCACGCCTTAAGAACAAACTGTGGAGCATGAGAAAATTTACAGTACTATCCTATTAGCCCACCTCAATGTAGAGTAAGTGAACACGAAATCTTATCAGAAGAGAAATATAGTAGAACAGAATAATGAAACTTACAACAAAAAGACTCGAATCTGATAAAACAAGATCCAATAATAAAACTAAACACACACTAAACGATACACGGAAATCAACCTTAATTATGAAAAAACTACAGCATAGCTCTATTCAAGTCGCTCTTTCAAGTTATTATGTCAAAATTTGTAATTATCCAAGGTTCTCACCCTATGCGGAAATTATCACAATTAACTAAGACAAATCATAATTAATGTGTCTATGGATTAATTAAATTAAATAACAACAACCCTTAAGTCTAACAGTTCATAAATCCAAATAAATAAAATTAATACAATAAATAAATGAACACAGTAATTTTATTGATGAAGTGGAAAACTCGTGGGAGTAAAAAATCACTTCGGGTGTCTCGGCTACCAAGCCAAATCTACTATCAAGAGAAAAACTTAAAGTGATGGTAAAAGACATATGGTGGTAACTCTACCGACTCTAGTACCTCTAGACTGTAAGAACTCGAAGAACTCCTCGAGCCCGTACCTCACGGTTTTCTTCAGAACCTCTGAAGTCTCTGAGTGAATAAACTCTACTACTCTGAACGCCGGAACTCCGACTACCAATCTTCCTCTAGAGAACTCTGAAGGATTAGGAAAGTTGGTTTGATTTGTGTTGATGGTTGATCAATCTCACCACAAAAACGAAGACATGGAAAACAATGGAGTTTTCAAGGTGAGAAAAGAATAGGTTGAAAAGCTATGAAGGCTTGCAGCTTTGAGAGAATATATTTTCAACACCAGGGGAAGATTGCTATATGTTCTTTATATATGTAGGGTAAAAAGAGAGGCTTCCCAATACAAAATTAGGTTAAAAATGCGTCCAAAATAACTCAGTTCCTCATGGACGTTCAAATGCCACTCGAACGCGCCACGAAGGCGTGCTATCTGGAAATGTTCGTTCGAGCGATTACTCGAACGCACCACGAACGTTTGCTCTCTGGAATGTTTCGTTCGAACGCTTACTCGAACGCACCTCGAACGTTTGTTCTCTGGAATTTTTCATTTGAACCCAACAGCGAACATGCCACTAACGCCACTCGTTCGAACGTCTATACGAACGAGGCACTAATGAAATTGCTCCAGTTTTTTCAAATACCAGTCCAATTGCTCCAAGTTCTTCAAGACTTATTACAACTCAATTGACCTTGTTTTGTTACGGACATTGTCAATAAAAATGGAACTAACAATCTCCTCATTTGGCATTCCGTGACAAAACACTACCTAATACAAAGACTACAATAAATGACCTAAAAAGGAAAATAGCCAACTGTCAACCATCAAGAAATTGACTTTTTTTTTTAATGTGGGATTTATCCCTTAATTTGCTATACAGATTTTTTACACGTGTAACACTCAAGTGCGCTTAGCAAACACCAAAGCTAGGAAGTTTCCCTTGTTCAAAAGGGCCATATCATCCTCAAAATCTGCTCTATTTTTGGAGAATCGGGAATAGTATTTTGTGCCTGGCCAATTGAGTTGAGATTTTAGCCCTACAGTAGTGCACCATCAATCCTTTAGAATAAAAAGAATTGAAGGATTCATAAATGTGAACTTTAAATCTGAAATGGACTAATTAATATAACAAGCACTTTTAGGACCACCAAACAGTGCTCTGACCGGCGTAAATACCCACGTTTTCCGCTCATCATGCTCGCCCTGAACGGAGAGAGGACTGAGGAGATACAGGCTGTAGAATCATCATGCATGTTTCTGATACTTCATATTTACATATACTGACTGTTTTCTCCTAATTGTTGGATAACCGATGATAGTCTAACGAAAAATACAGTATTTAAGGAACAGATGAGAAGACAGTTGTGGAAAAGAAATCACTGGGCTAGAAAATGATTGTTGGAAAGAAGTCCACTCTTGGGGTCAGATGTATTTCTTTTAGGAGAAATGAACGTTAAGATCTCTTTATTTATATATTTATTATTTATATTTTAATTATTAGAAATTCTGATGATAAATTGTTAATTAGGATGTCATGAGATGTTATCCCAATTTATGATTATTTAATTTAGGAGACAAGCTCTTAATTATTTAATTTCATTAGGAATGTAAATAATGTTGGCTATTTAAATATCATTACCTTAAATAAATTAATCATATAATTAATATAATAATTTGATAGTTATTTTGGGTGGTTATCGATCCCTCAAAATATTGATATTTGGAAGGTTTGAGTTCCCTCGAACGAATCCAATCTTACTTTTTATTGTTTTCATTATGAATATCCGTGTCTGTAACAATAAAATTACTAAATCGTCTTGATCAAGAAGATCAACTTGTATATTATCATTAATTCAACTAGATATATGGTTTGTTCTGCCAATCAAATCATGCTTGGTAGCTAGTCTAGGCGAGAAGAGCATATTCGATTTACCACCAACTTGAATGCTTCTCTTTTTTCTTGTGTCTTCCCATCTGAAATTGAACACTGTGATCAAATTGTTGGACTAGAAAGTCAAAGACTTATCAGAAGCGTGGTATGTGTATGTGGATAGAGATGGTAAAAATATTTGGATCTAGCTCTATCCAAAATATTTTCAAATTGTTGGTTAAATATTATGTAAATATGTAGAAAATTTGGATTTGCATAATAAAAAATATGGATCTATGTGTGAGATTTCCGGGCCCATATGAATTCAATTCTAGATCTAAATGAATCTCAATTTTCGGATACTCGGATGATCATATCTGAATTATTTAACTTAAATTAAAAAAAATATAATAAATGCAATAACATTTTATTTTCATTTATTGTAGTGCGTTGTAATGTAATAGACATAATTATTTATTTTTTTTGATTTGTATATTAGAAACTTAAAAGAATAAAAAAGATTCGGATTCAAGTCCGAATTTTTCCATCCTTATATGTGGAGGATAATAACCGTGTCTTTTTCAACACTATCGAACCCTCTCTCGCATTTTGAAGCATTTTTACAAGATAATAAAGAGTACAAGTTTTCAAATCTTAGCAATTTAGGAAAAAAGATACAAGTATAAGATATGATAACCAATCGTCCACGCATTACTATATACCTTTACCACTTGTAACCTTTTCTGTAAAGATTATCTACGGACACACTACACGGATAAGCACCAGAGATGGTGAAATTTAGCTAATTCTCTAGCTCATTTGATCAAATCTATACAAATTTATAAAAAATAGGCATATATAGGGATCAACATAAATGCCGACGGATTATATTTCATGATTTAGTTTCGTTTATGATAGATGTATTGAGCTTAATGAGATAATAATTTTAAATGAATAACAAAAACGTAAGAATTCATGCAACCGATCTCACGGTTTTGTTTGATTTGGATCGGTTACGATGGATGTAGCTATGTAGGTACATGAGTATCTATTGCTTGCTGTGCATTGTGTTGTAAGTTGGTATCTATTGCTTGCTTTTACTGGAGCATGCATGTACAAGACAGACAAAAGTTTTATGATATTGAAGAGTCCTGGAGATAAGAGATTCCACCTGATTGACAACTCGTTCACCGCATAAACACAAGTGGGTGTGTGTTTATTGAGATGCTAGCTTCAATTCCTCAAACATTTTTTTTATATGATTTCATTGTAAGAAAATAGTTATTTACCATTTCGATCGGAGTAGTATATTATCGATTGCTTATCGACCGAAATATTATGTCGGTACAAGGCTCGTCAGTATCAAAATATCGACTGAATATACTTTTGTCAGTGATTTTACCGATCGATTACCGATCACATAAATTTATTGTCAGTAAATATTATTGACGGATTACCGACAAAATATGGGAAATAATCGGTCGTTAAATAAATAAATTTCTATTGATAATAACTCAAATACTACCGATCGACAAAATATATGGTTGGTAAAAATATCTTTTACCGACCAAAATAACAGTCGGTAATTTTTTGAATTTACCAACCGTATAGTGTCGTCGGTAAAGTTTACACATTGTAATATAACTACCGACCGACTATTCAATCGATAATAATAATGTATTTTATTTTTTATGTGATTTTTTCAATTAAATTATATTTGATTTTTTCAATTAAAATTCAATATTAATAAAAAAATATATTATATAATAATAAAACATAAAATAATAATGTTACATTAATGTACTGTCTTACATTAAATAAAATGTACTACACACTATGAGGATGAGGAGGAGGAGGACCACCAGGATTCAACTGCACCTGCTGCTGCATCAACTGAAGAGCTAGTGGAACTTGCTTCTGTATTTGCTGTTGCATCTGCTCATGTTGCTTTCGCATTTGCTCAATGTGTTTGTTGATGCATCTGTTTCTACCGTTGTCGCATCTGCTGCTGTTGTTGTCTCAGCGCAATGATCTCATCTTGTATTTCATCATATGAAACCGAGGCAGCAGAAGATGAGGAACTACCATCGGGTACATACTGGGAGCCTAGACAGTAGACATGCTTCTTCCTCTCATCTCCGACAATCTCAATAAACAATCGGTCATCATCTATGGCTCCCCAATCTGTAATAACTGGTCTTGGGCAGCTGTATAGCGATCCTATGACAAATGTGAGAAATGTTAGATCGTAATACAAATTTTTTAAAATTATATAAGTAAAAAAACACAACTGAACATAAACATAATAAAACCTTACATGCACGTCCTGAGATCGCTGATCGACGGACATGTGTATGTCGTCTTCTTCGTGTGTGTACACAAAAAGAGCTCAAAGGCACTGGGCTGATGGCCCAATTGTTTCTCCTATCCATTTGTAAATAATGTAATAGTAATTAATTATAAAAAATTAATAAGTAATTCAAAGGAATATTTATTACTTGCAATTTATATACTTACAAGTTGGCGACCATGATCGTAATGCGATCTGGTGCTTCCCGTATGCCTGATCATTTTTGTTCCTTCGATGGTGGATCGTCATCGGTTACAGAGGCCGCATCTGAACGTACACCAAAGTCAATAGATTCTCAGTATTGATTCAAATTATTCCATAGTAGATGGTCTATGAAACATGGTGCTGCTTCCCTTTCTGCTTAATCCCGTTTAACCTATCTTTGTACCAAATGATCGCCTTATTCTCCCATGCAATATACATCATGGCATTAATTTCCTCCTCCCTACCAAAAGTATTTCTCTCCAAAATAATTGAATTAACTTATAAACATTATATTTTAATTATAAATATTTTATATTAAATAATTAAATAATTAAAATTTTTAAATACCTTAAACTCTTCAAAATATAATTTCTTAGTCTTGTGATGCTGTTTTTCGGCCGAGGTCCACAATCAGAATTTGTAGGTTGGGGGCATTAGCGATCCTGCAAGACAAAGGTTGAGTGAGCGAGAGTATACTGCCCACCGGTGTGGTGGGTGCCGGGGGCACTCCGACGCCCAAGTCAGTAGTATGAAATGAGCTGTAAATATGTAATTGTGAAAAACAAGGTTTGATGTTACCTTGACCTCTCTGGGTGGCCGTGAGGGCGGTGGTAAGTGTATCAGGGGGATGGAGAGCTCTGAGAGAGCTTGTGTCAGAGAGCGTAAGCTAGTAAGAGAGCCCCCTAGAGAGTTGAGAATCTCTTCCCTTTTATAGATTGAAGGAAGTCACTTTACAGTTGGAATATAAGTTGTACACGTGATGGTGGGATCTACAATGTGCTGAAGTCTATGATGATATGACCCACAACATGTTCAATACTATCTTTCGATAATGAAGAATCTTAGCATGTGAATTTATGCTTTACGCTAGACAAAATGAGGGAAGAGTGGTTGATGAGTTATCCGTAAGCATGTGGCGTGATTATAATTCAATAATGCTAGGTTTTATGGGTTTGATTTTACACTCTTGGGCCTTACTTACTGTAGGGTTTTGAACTGTAAAGACGATTTTACCCTTGGCCCAAATTTGGCCCATACAGTTTGTCCCCTACTCTCTAAGTCAAGAAGTTCTTGATTTAGAGAGTATTTTATTCCGTGTCGAACGAAACAAGATGTAAGAGTGCCAGTTGAGAATGCATAGTTCATGTTACATACGATAGAGAGAATTCAATGTCTTTTGGACTAAGAGTAGTCTAAGTCTTCAAGTTGGCTTGACATTTAGCCATGGGGAATGTCCCCAGTCTACTGAACCAGATGAAGGCTAGAACAATCTCCATACTACAGGTCAAGGACCAGATGAGTCTTCAAATTTTTCTAGTCCAGATGAAGGTCATGTGCTGAACTTGACTCGTTATGAGCCATAGGGGATGTCCCCAGTCTACTGAACCAAATAAAGGCCAGGACAATCTCCGCACTACTGGTCAAGGACCAGAAGAGTCTTCAAATTTTTCTAGTCCAGATGAAGGTCATGTGATGAACTCGACTCTACATGAATCCATAGAAGATGTCCCCAGTCTACTGAACCAAATAAAGGCCAGGACAATCTCCGCACTACTGGTCAAGGACCAGAAGAGTCTTCAAATTTTTCTAGTCCAGATGAAGGTCATGTGATGAACTCGACTCTACATGAATCCATGGGGGATGTCCCCAGTCGACTGATCCGGACGAAGATCAGGATAATCAATTGACTCTATATGAGCCATGAGGGATGTCCCCAGTCGACTGATTCAGATGATGATCATGATAATCAATTGACTCTACATGAGTCTATGAGGGATGTCCCTAGTCGACTGATCCAGATGATGATCAGGATAATCAATTGACTCTACATGAGTCTATGGGGGATGTCCCTAGTCGACTGATCCGGATGAAGATCAGGATAATCAATTGACTCTACATGAGCCATGGGGGATGTCCCCAGTCGACTGATTCAGATGAAGATCAGGATAATTAATTGACTCTATATGAGCCATGGGGGAAATCCCCAGTCGACTGATTCAGATGAAGATCATGATAATTAATTGACTCTATATGAGCCATGGGGGAAGTCCCCAGTCGACTGATCCGGATGAAGATCAGGATAATCAATTGACTCTACATGAGCCATGAGGGATGTCCCCAGTCGACTGATCGAGATGATGATCAGGATAATCAATTGACTCTACATGAGCCATGGGGGATGTCCCCAATCGACTGATACAGATGATGATCAAGATAATCCCCATACAACGGGTCAAAGGACCAGGGGAATCAACAATGTCGTCTGACCAGATGAAGGTCAGGTCTTCAACTTGACTCTACATGAGCCAATGGGGATAACCCCGGTCGACTGAACCAGATGAAAGTTCAGGAGTTTTTTCATACTACATTGTCATATGGATTGTAGGAAGTCCATGTTTTTATTTGACTCGAAATGATTCTATGGGGGATGTCCCCGGTCGACTGAACCGGATAAAGATTCAGGAGTATATTCATACGACATTATATCGTATGGACTGTAGGAAGTCCATGTCTTCCATTTGACTTTACATGAGTCATGGGGAATGTTCCCAGTCAACTGAACCAGATGAAGGTCAGGACAAACTCCATATTACTGGTCAAGGACCAGAGGAGTCTTTAAATTTTTTAGACCAGATGAAGGTCATGTGCTGAACTCGACTCTACATGAGCCATGGGGGATGTCCCCGGTCGACTGAACCAGATGAAGGTCAGGACAATCTCCATACTACTGGTCAAGGACCGGGGGAGTCTACAATGTCGTTTGACCAGATGAAGGTCAGGTCTTCAACTTGACTCTACATGAGCCAATTGAGGATGTCCCCAGTCGACTGAACCAGATGAAGGTCAGGACAATCTCCATACTACTGGTCAAAGACCAGGGGAGTCTACAATGTCGTCTGACCAGGTCTTCAACTTGACTCTACATGAGCCAATTGAGGATGTCCCCAGTCGACTGAACCAGATGAAGGTCAGGACAATCTCCATACTACTGGTCAAGGACCAGGGGAGTCTACAATATCGTCTGACCAGATGAAGGTCAGGTCTTCAACTTGACTCTACATGAGCCAATTGAGGATGTCCCCAGTCGACTGAACCAGATGAAGGTCAGGACAATCTCCATACTACTAGTCAAGGACCAGGGGAGTCTACAATGTAGTCTGACCAGATGAAGGTCAGGTCTTCAACTTGACTCTACCTGAGTCAAGGAGGCATGTTCCATATGGAGGATGTTTCATTGTCTTATGTATCAAGACGACCATACATATTGATAAAGGTACAAAGGAGTCTACAGATACTAGATCTGATGAAAGTCTAAGAAGATTTCATTCTACAACACTTGAAAAAGTACATCAGAGTTTACATGACCCGATGAAGGTCCAAGAAAGTCTACACACTCCACTATACCTAATGTGGGTATATGGGAGTTTACTTCTCCCGACCTGATGAAGGTCAAAGTAAAGTTTACACATTCCACTATACCTGATGAAGGTACATGGGCTTGATGAATATCTATCAAGGTTATTACTCATTCTGTTGATGAGGATTTATGAGACTACGGTCGAATGGACTTGTCGAATGGACTTTGTGAAAAACCAAAGAATTCATTACTCACTCTTCTACACCTGATGAAGGTCCATAGACTATGGTATAATGAACTTGTCGAATGGACTTTATGAAAATCCAAAGAATTCATTACTCACTCTTCTACACCTGATGAAGGTCCATGAGACTATGGTAGAATGAACTTGAAGAATATCTGTCAAGGTCATCACTCTTCACACTTCTACAATACTACTGTCGAATGGAGTTTGTCGAATAGACCTGATGAAGGTCCATGAGACTATAATAAATAAACTTGATTAAAGCTATCAATGTCATCTCCATTCTACGAGACTACGGTCGAATGGACTTTATGAATGGACTTGATGGAAATCCAAGGAGGTCATACTCACTATACTAGACCTGAAGAAGGTCCATGAGACTACAATAGATAAACTTGATGAAAGCTATCAATGTCACCTCCATTCTACGAGACTATTGTCGAATGGAGTTGTTCGAATGGACCTGATGAAGGTCAAAGGTCATCACTCACTATACTAGACCTGAAGAAGGTCCATGAGACTACAATATATAAACTTGATGAAAGCCTTCAATATCATCTCCATTCTACGAGACTACTGTCGAATGGAGTTGGTCGAATGGACCTGATGAAGGTCAAAGGTCATCACTCACTATACTAGACCTGAAGAAGGTCCATGAGACTACAATAGATAAACTTGATGAAAGCCATCAATGTCATCTCCATTCTACGAGACTACGGTCGAATGGACTTGGTCGAATGGACCTGATGAAGGTCAAAGGTCATCACTCACTATACTAGACCTGAAGAAGGTCCATGAGACTACAATAGATAAACTTGATGAAAGCCTTCAATATCATCTCCATTCTACGAGACTAATGTCGAATGGAGTTGGTCGAATGGACCTGATGAAGGTCAAAGGTCATCACTCACTATACTAAACCTGAAGAAGGTCCATGAGACTACAATAGATAAACTTGATGAAAGCCATCAATGTCATCTCCATTCTACGAGACTACGGTCGAATGGACTTTATGAATGGACTTGATGGAAATCCAAGGAGGTCATACTCACTATACTAGACCTGAAGAAGGTCCATGAGACTACAATAGATAAACTTGATGAAAGCTATCAATGTCACCTGCATTCTACGAGACTACTGTCGAATGGAGTTGGTCGAATGGACCTGATGAATGTCCATGAAGCTATGGTCGAATGAACCTGATGAAGGTTCATGTGAATCTTCATTCTACATGACCTGATGAAGGTCAGGAGACTACGGTCGAATGAACCTGATGAAGGTTCATTAGGCTATGGTCGAATGAACTTTGATGAAAGACATTACTCCCCACTCTTTTATGAGACTACTGTCGACTGGACTTGTCGAATGGACTTGATGGAAGTCCAAGGAGCTATGGTCGAATGAACTAGATGACAGTCCATGTGAATCTTCATTCTACCTGACCTGATGAAGGTTATGAGACTACGGTCGAATGAACCTAATGGAAGGTATATGTGAATTTTCATTCTACCTCTCCATGAGACTACGGTTGAATGAACCTGTAGTATGGACTTGATAAATGTCTATCTAGGTCATCACTTACTATACTAGACCTGAAGAAGTTCTAGGATGCTACAATGGAATGAACTTGATGAAAGTCATCACTCCTCACTCTACTATGAGACTACTGTCGACTGGACCTGTCGAATGGACTTGATGGAAGTCCAAGGAGCTATGGTCGAATGAACTAGATGACGGTCCATGGGGCTTTTCCAATACTTTCTAGAGTTTATGGAAATCCATCAATGTAGTTTAGAGTGGATGATAATCTCCATACGTAGTATGAAGATGATTATCCTCATATGTAGTATGGAAGAGATGGATGCCTATCAAAGTCATTACTAATTATACAAGGCTTGAATAAGGTCAATGATACTACAATAGAATGAACTTAGAATTTACATTCTACCTAACCTGATACAGGTTGGTCGATTGGACCTAAAGGAGATCCAAGAAAGTTCTTCATTCTACTAGGCATGATAAAAGATTCCATATGTAGTATGAATTGTGCAATATTAAATCAACATAGCATGGAGATGATGACTAACCTTTGTCTTAGTCTGAAGGAGTTGATAATCATTCCAAGTAGTCTATGAGAGATGAGAGTTTTCCATGTAGCCTGAAGTTGATAGCCATCCACCTATCGTATTGGCTTCCGTCGAATGAACTAGATGTTGATCACTCAATGTGGCCAGATATTACACATGTGCCTGTGAAACTAAATTGGTTGGAGAAAATGATGGACTTCGTTCACCAATTAGCCAATGAACTAGATGGAATTATCATTGGTTTGTGCAAGTTGGCTGGTTTCAATCGGCAGCTATTCTTTGTTGGGTGGAGCATGGCACATGCAAGAGAGTCTTTTGTCCAAATTGATGAATGAGCCATTCATCATTTCACGTAGTCTGAAGGAGATGAAGAACTTTTCATGTAGACAGGAGGAGATGGCAATCCTTCCACGTCCTCTGAATGGGATAAAAATCCTATTAGCATCGTCTGAAGTAGACGACACAACTTTCATGACGTATGAAGAAGATTGAGATTTATCCCCACTCATGTCATCTTTCACGTCGGCTGGAATTAATGACATTCCATCAATGATAATTTTCCCATGTTGTCCTGAGGTAGTGACAATCCATCCATGTAGTATGGATTGATGCTTTATAGGGAAAGAGTGTTGATGTTATCCAGACTCAGCTTTTCCTTATTGATAGTTCGAGTGCAGGTAGACTGGAGAGAATTACTCCAACATTTCATTTCACATGGAAGATGTGACTTGCCGTGATTGGTCAGCTGGAGAAATATGATGGCTTCTTTGTTGATTAAATGGGTAGTCGTCTGATGGTGGATTTTCACTTTCCATATTCTTGAATGCTTCTAAGAAATTGGGTTGATAAGATAGCTGAAAAGAGGTGTAGCCTTACGCCTTTGAGTGGCCGAAGAATGAATTATGTTCTAGATACTATTGGAGATTAGTACTGGAGTTTTACATGGATCAATTTTCATCTTCCATTGATCGTAACTGTTTTGTAGAGTGGCTGATTATGCCACCATAAGATCTGGTGTCAGTTTGTAAGGATTGTAGACTGAGTGGTCTTTGCTTGCTATGAATCGCTAAGGCCCCACGGTGGGCGCCAAATTGTGGATGCTGGTTTTCGGCCGAGGTCCATAATCAGAATTTGTAGGTTGGGGCATTAGCGATCCTGCAAGACAAAGGTTGAGTGAGCGGGAGTATACTGCCCACCGGTGTGGTGGGTGCCGGGGGCACTCCGACGCCCAAGTCAGTAGTATGAAATGAGCTGTAAATATAATTGTGAAAAACAAGGTTTGATGTTACCTTGACCTCTCTGGGTGGCCGTGAGGGCGGTGGTAAGTGTATCAGGGGGATGGAGAGCTCTGAGAGAGCTTGTGTCAGAGAGCGTAAGCTAGTAAGAGAGCCCCCTAGAGAGTTGAGAATCTCTTCCCTTTTATAGATTGAAGGAAGTCACTTTACAGTTGGAATATAAGTTGTACACGTGATGGTGGGATCTACAATGTGCTGAAGTCTCTGATGATATGACCCACAACATGTTCAATACTATCTTTCGATAATGAAGAATCTTAGCATGTGAATTTATGCTTTACGCTAGACAAAATGAGGGAAGAGTGGTTGATGAGTTATCCGTAAGCATGTGGCGTGATTATAATTCAATAATGCTAGGTTTTATGGGTTTGATTTTACACTCTTGGGCCTTACTTACTGTAGGGTTTTGAACTGTAAAGACGATTTTACCCTTGGCCCAAATTTGGCCCATACAAGTCTCTGAGGGAACCTTCTTCCAACAGACTCCCTTTGGAACCATCCGTTCCTCAAATATTTTACACATCTTGCATGCACAAATAGGATTGCTCAATCTGCCTACTGAAAATGAAATAAGAAAAATGTAAGAAAATATATATACATATATTAAATTATTAAAATAATAATAATAATAATAATAATAATAATATAAAACTTACTCTGGCTCACATAGAGTAAGATGATGACGTTACCCTAACCTAGTATTGAATGTCGTTGATGCCAGAGTGCTGGCATTACCTGCGATATCCATCTTAGTTAGGTGTTGCAATGTCTTCGGATCCTGTGCAG